>JAOANK020760556.1:0-10931 GCA_026257165.2 Telfairia occidentalis | reverse complement strand
ATTAAACCATATAATATGTGAGAATTTAAGCATTTGAATAAGATTCAAATTATATTTAGATGAATGAGATTCATTTAGGTTAATGATTTAATATGAATATGATACATATTAAAACCATAGGTTAAAAGAGAAAGATTTGCATTTAATGTGATTAATTTGCATATTATATAGTTAATTAATTATAGGATAATTAATTAATTATTTTTTGTTTTATTGAATTTAAAAAAAAAAAAAAGTTAATGTGCGTGGTGGGGAGTTAACGTAACTCCCCTCCACTCTTTCTCTCTTTTATAACTCCTACATTTAGAACACAGAAGAAGGTGATGGCTTCCAAAATTTTCAGAGAGAAATCTTCATCCCAAGTTCCCTTGCTCCCAAGTTCCATTGCTCCCTCACCAATATACAGATCCCACCATCAATCTTATTTGGAATCCTCGAGAATAGCGAGTGTATACGAGTGGTTTTATCCTTGGTAATGAAAAATGAACGTGATTGAAGAAGCTGTTCTTCAAAGGTATTTTCCATGTTCTCTGTATTTTACGTTTTCCAAATGCATGTTTCCTACCAAATTCATCTTAAATGCATTAAGCGTTCAATCGCTTCTGCTGGGAATTCAATTCCTTCATATATCAATAAAATTAATATTTAAATCCTTGTCTTTCTTTCTTTTCAATCACCCACACATTTTATTATTCGTTCTCTTTAAAATTTATGATACAAGAATACAATAACTTCTAAAATTAATGATTTTCTCAAATTACATCTATTAAAATTACATATTTATTTTCTCAAATTCCAATATAACATGTCTTTGAAAATTTTTATTTTTCTCAAGAATTTGGAGGTGTCGTTTCAAAAGAAATGAATAGTAAAAATCATGGTAATTCAAAGGGGAACAATCAATTATAAAATAAAATTGAAATACTGCATGTGAAGCACATGTTGAAAGAATAGTTTTGTTTACATAGTATTATTCAATTAAATTATGAAAAAATAAAAAATAAGTGCGATCGGGTGGCATGATATATAAGTGTGTTTACTCGGATCGTGATACAATGTTCGTTTTGTGTAAAATATAATCGTTTAGCCTGGTCTTGATACGTGTTTGTTTCGTGTTAAATAAAATCGTTTAGTCTGATCATTATACGATCTTCGTTTCATGTTAAATAGAATCATTTAGTCCAATCGTGATATGATCTTTGTTTCAGTAGAATCGTTGAGCCCGATCGTGATACGATGTTCGTTTCGTGTTAAATAGAATGACTCAGCCCAATCGTGATACAATGCTCCTTTCGTGTTAAATAGAATCATTTAGTTCGATCACGATACAATGTTCGTGTTAAATAAAATCGATTAGTCCGATCGTGATTCATGTTCAGTTTACAATGAATCATTTAGTCTAATCCTACTATGCGATCACACCATAATAAAGATAAAGTTACATATTGGGGTCTATTTCGACATTAATTATTTTTTTTTTTGTGTTTTTTTGTTTTTTTAAAAGTTATATGATACTTTACATAGTTAGAATAAAGAAAATTGAACGGTCGACTTGAACAGCGTGATCACCCAATACAATTGGAAGTGGATCTCAAATCAACTTCGATGTATATGTGTCTAACATGTTCGTCGTTTGGTTCGACCGTTGAGATTGAGAGAAGAAGAAGTCAATGACATACAATGGATTTAAAGAAGAAAGAAAGAGAGAAAAACGAAGGGGCATACTGGTAAAAGCAAGTAGTCTGAAAAGTAAAAAAGTGTGTCAAGGGGAAAAACTTAAAATTGAAAAGAGGGTCAATTCTGAAGAAAAAACTGAGAAGGGGACAAAAATGATAATTTCCCTCACGAGGTCGGACTTACAAACACAGACAATCATGCAACTCATGGTAATAACATTTGGGACCTAATCATCATCATTTGGGAACATATTTTTCTTTTCATGTCAGGTGAACAATAGCATTTATCCCACCATGAAGCCATCTCACTTTGGGTACGAGTGTGGGCCCTGGATTTATTGGGGGTATCCTACCACAACTAGATGGTACTCATACAGTGCAGTTAGATCCTGCCCAACACTAACCCTGGGGTGTGGGAGGTAGTTGTCACCCTCTTATAAACATATTATCATGTACTATGGTTCATGCAAGGTCCAACATATATATGACATGTACACTTAAAAATAAATATCATGCATGTTATATTACACTAATCAGCATCATTTCATATCTTAGCAGATCAAGCTCAAGCATACCAACATATAACACAATAGCAATAACACCATATTGCATCATGCTCAAAACATATAATATGTCATAATACAAATCATAGTGACATAAACATATAAGGCATAATATACAACTTACCACGATAATCAACTCATATATGGTTTGTAACATACATACATCATCTGACCTAAGCCCTAACACAGGTCCGTAAGCATAGTCACTTACCTCAAGCAAGTCCTACAATTCCCTTAATGAACCGATCTAAAAAAGCTTGGTCAACCTAAAGTCAAACACATAATTCATTTTAATAAACTATAATAAAACTAGATTTTATTGACTTTTTTAGGCTAGATCTAAAGGACTAACACAACTAGAAGCCTACTGCCCGACACCAATTCCACGTGCCACCGCCGTTTGAGTCACGCACCCTCGAATCTGATTCTATACATCACCAAGAGTCCAATTCCACCAACAGCACCTCAAAATTCCTCCATACACGTCGGTAAACGCTGTCTAAAGTTGGCGTGTATCCCATGCGCCGCTGCAGGCGATAACTTTTGGTCGTGCGTTTGGCTTCACCACAGCTCCTTTTAGTATTTCACTTCTGCAACGTGTAGATCTAGCCGACATGGTGCTTGTCCACCTTTCACCACCCTCAAAAAGCTATTCTACATGTCGAAAAATAGGAAAAACTAAGAGTTAGAAGAGATAACTTGAGAGAGAGAGAGTGTAATGCCTACCTTAGGCACTATCCACGTCGTCAACACCCCTTGCAACTGTATAGATTGAAAACAAGAGGAAGCCTGAGAGAAAAAATTTAGAGAGAAAAAAGGCATAAAAAGTACACTTACATCGTGACGAAAAATAACGTCGAGCCACCACCACCATGAGCCTACACCACCAGCAAGACTAAGTTGGACAGAGAAAGGATGGATCATGGTAAAGAGAAGGAGATTGTGAGAGGGAGAGAGAAAAATTCTTTTCAGCAAAAAGAATGGCTTGGTGGCTAGGGTTTTCTTAAGTAGCTATATATATGGTACACTAAACCCTAACCCTAAACCAAGCTTAATTATTCACCAAAATACATCATCTTATTTTTATTCTCTTTTTCACAAATAATCCAAAAATATAAACTCAATCCCTCTTTCACAAATAAACTCAATTAATCTTCAATTATTAAGGCACCAAAATTCATATATATCTGCACATCCCTAATTTAAATTTGAATTTAACATAATTAAAAACAAAAATAAATTAATGGGGTGTTACACTTGAGCTACTTACGAGAGTGAAGAAAGCCCCACAGAGCAACACAGGCCCTTCCAACATGCTTTATCCTCTCTTACATGCTTCCTAGGTAAATTCTTTAGGAGGTCACCCAACATATGATTGCTTCAAGCCAAGCACGCTTAATTTTGGAGTTCTTATTTTGGCTACCGAAAAGAAAGGTGCACCTGATTGGTATAGGTAGTCACTATCAATATTTTTAACCTTTTTTAACCATGCTTGCATAGTCTTACAATCCCTCTCATTTGGATGCAGTGTCGGTTCATTCATGTACCCCTTCTCTACTCAGGTATTACAATATTAGACATAAGGAGAAAGAAATCATTAATGTAAATACAAGAAGTAGTTCTTCAAATGTATGTTTTATGCAAATTTTACTATTTAATTCTTACTATATTCAATGCCAATCCATTATTTGTAAATGGTTTAGAATTCAAAGTTTTCTACTTCAGGGTGAATCTATCATACCATCATTTCCTTCACCATAACTTCATTTATTTTGCTTTCTCGCCATTTTTCACTTGCTTTTCTGGTAGATTTGTGTTGATTTGCATTCGGATTTTGGCGTGCACTTGCGTAAAATATCATTTAGCACTTAGGTTTTATTTAGGATGTCAAATATTGAAGATTAAATTGTTATTTGAGATTGGGTATGAAAAGTATACATAGCTTCTTAGAGCTAATATGTTTTGCAATATTTAGGTGCTTTTATTAAAAACAAAATTTGTTCTTTATTATGATATTGAATATTTTATTTGAGATTTATAAACTTTTTAGGTCACTTTTGTACTCGTCTGTTAGATTTATTTATCATATATTGAATGTGTGGGTTTTGATAAATTTGTTTTGAGATCTAAGGTAAGATTACATATAAAAAGTATAATTAATTTCTTGTTTGCAATGTTATGTTGCCTAGGTGATTTATTGCCCGGGTCTCCTTCATGTTCACATTAAATTTGATGCCTCAAGTAATTTTGTTAAACACCTTTAGTTTTTGCTATAATTTTGTTCGTGTGATTTGAGATTTACAAACTTGTGCTGGGGTAGAAATTGGCCCAAGCCCAATCCATTTACCTTTTTTGGGCCTCTTTAGGCCCAACAAAAAGGATATCTCCACTTTTTCCATCCTACACCTCCTAAGGACCAATGGAAAGGCTATTTCCTATTGCGCCTCTTAAGGACTAAAGAAGAGTGGTTCTCAGGCGGACTCCCCCGACCCGAGAGAGGAGCCTCGATAAGAGCTTGTATCTAGAGTCCCTTCTATAAATGGAGGGCCAACTACTACCAAAGTTTACAAAATAATTCTCTCCTTAGCTCGTACTAAATTGAACTTGGAACTGACTTAAGCTTCAAAATGTATAAGTCTAAGCATCACACCAGTGCAAGAATAAGCATCACTCGAGTTGAGGTGTCTTGACTCCTCTCGCCAAATTTCTGTGTCAGCGTTCCATCTGAAGAACCTTGACTTCTTCTGCCAAATTTTTGCACCATTTGTCAAAACGACTAAGATATAGTTGATACTCCACTCGACTCCCCAGAGTGCAATGTCGACCATAAAATCCAATTCCATCGAAGCCTTATTGGTTAAACGACGTAGAACTGACATGGTGAATGCAGACATACAAAACCCGACCCAAGGGCTCGATCCTCTGAAAACTCTCATTGAGTCATCCAACCAAGCTCGACCACAGGTTCGGGTGACCCCTACCCAACATAGGTCTGATTGAGAGGTGATAGTTCTATAAGCTCAGGTCGAAGGGTTGCAAAACCAAGTTCAAATGGTCATAGACATAGTGACACAATAGCATGTTCAACCAATACCTATAGTCCTTCTGCCGACACCATCCATTTCCACCAATAGAGGTTAGCTCGACACTCGGAGAGTTGAGTTACAAGCTCTACTTCAAATACGACCTAACCATGTGGGATAGGTTGACCCATTGGTCACTTGAGACGTACGAGAGGGTAACAGCCCCATTGCGTTGGCCAAAGAGAAGAGAATGGAAATCTAAATCGGCCTTGTGAGCTGACCGAGAACCTTAACCTTGACCCGAACTCCCACAGGGGGGAGGTCAAGAACGAGTGACTCATCCCCACAAATTGAGGGCTTGAGGAGTATCCTAAACGTCAAGACCATCAACTTCCAAACTAAGCTCACCAAGAAGGGAGGGAAGGGCAGAGGTCAGACCGAGACATACGAGTTGAAGAGCCATGTAGAAGAAATTTTTTTAGTGGCTGACTCACATGCATAGTCATGGAAATATGAATTTGACAAGATGAAGGCCAAACTTTGAAAGAAACTACATGTCGATCTATCCAAAGAAGGGTAATGCGCCACTATGGAGGCAGCACTTGAGAGCTGCTCAAGTTCGAAAAGGATTCATTCACCATGGAGGTAATGAAGATAAACCTCCCAAAAAAGATGAAGACTCCAATAGTCAATAGGTTTGATGGATTAAAGGACCCTATCGAGCATGTAAAAAACTTCAACTAGTGGACGGAGCAGTAGGGGTATGGAGACCCGATCAAATGTGAAGTCTTCGATCTAACCATGACTTGAGTAGCCCACAGCTTGTACTGGAGTCTGACAAAAGGGACCATTACTTCCTTCACCGATATAGGTGTCTTGTTCGTAAATCAATTCTTAGAAAGTCACAAGAATAGGAGAACCAAGGTGCACATTCTCACTTTAGTAGAACGTGTGGAGAAAACTAGCTGAGAGTATGTCACCTGCTTTAAAAAAGAATAGCTGAAGGAAGACGACTATTCGAATGATGCAACTATAACTACCCTTATGTTGGGGCTACATGATAAGACACACATTTCCTCACTTGCTAAGAAGCCAGCTGCAACCCTCGCCAAGACATTTATACAAGCTTAGAAGCTTGCAACAATAGAAGAAATGGCAGCTAACTGCAGTATAATGCAATTAGCTTCTAGTTATGATTACACAATGGTGTGCAACTATACATTACTGGCATTGTAGTACAAACAAGGTCATTCTCCACAAGAATAAGATCTTCAACTTAGTAATCAGCTTGTTTTTAGGCAAATTAAGGTAACCAAACATATTTATTGTCAAGGGACCAAAAATTACTTGAATTAAACACATAAGGGTAACAGAATAACTAGAAATGTAATGGTGATTTCTAAGAGAATAGTATAGGCTCTAGTGCTAAGATGTTGTAGCAAAAATTATGCTACAAGAAACTACAAGATAAAGCATAGTTTCTTTACAGAGATTTCAATGACAGAATCCATGTCATTTTTTTCCGTTAATTTAATACCCCTTACCTTAAGTATGTGAATTAGGTAAAGTGTTATCTCTAACTCCCTTGCAAATTCACAACCAAAACCTAACTAAAGTGATTATTAAGAGGCTAGGTAGATTACTTTTTTTCAAAAAAAACAAAAAACAAAATAGCAAAGTGTAGTAAAGAGTAGGTCCCACTCAAATACTAAATCAGATTAAGGTGAAGAGAGTACACGAATCCATACGAAAAATATGAAGCCATTGCATTGGAAAATAAACTTGTCTTAAACTAATTTAACTACACAAAGGCTTAATTAATATAGTTCCTAAAAGAAGAGAAGAAATAGAGAGAAAGAGATGAGAGACAGGATTGAATTTCATGCAGCTATTCTATTTCCAAAAATGGAAACTCCTCAAGATCCACACCAAATTTATCCTTTTCTTCTTCTTCTCTTCTTTGTCCTATTGAAAAAGCCGATCTGTAAAGGACTCTATTGCCTCCTTTCTTGTGGACAAAGCATCTTTTCTAAGTCACTCTACAAATCAAGGTTGAAGTGCAAAGGTATCCTATATGTCAACAGCTCAGCGGAGTCTTTTTGCACTTCACGTGGTCAAAGTCCATTTCAATTAATGAACTGTTAGCTCACTAGCTTCACACTTCCAGCTCTCAATGCCTCAACATTACTTTTGTTCTTCATTTCGCTCTTGAAAAGTCATTAAGTTAGAATATAAGTAGTGTGACATCTTATTTAGGACAACAAAGCTTAGAATTCATTGCAAAGGAAGTAAATATCAAGTGCATAGCAACAATAGGCGTCATTAACTTGGTTAAGCACAAGAGTACATATTTCTATTCTTTCCCACACCTTAGGGGCATTTTTACCATTTTAGGTACAAATCAAAGCTAGGATTAACTCTTATTCTACGATTTAACGAATCCCCAAACTTGAATCATTACTCGTCTTTGAGCAATGCCTCTCTCTTAAGACAACAACTGGACAAGCTTCACACAACCATTCTTTCAGCTCCTAACCATAACTATCTAACATTTTCTTTCATTTTCCCCTAGCAATTCAATTCAACCACTATACCACCCTACTTGCTACAACTTCATAATATGCCAAGCAACAACCGCTTCCTTCTAAACCACCGTGTAACCAAGCAATAAAAGATCAGAAAAAATCGCTGAAATTTAGGCTATAGATCAAATATCGGGGGGTC
This sequence comes from Telfairia occidentalis, assembly GCA_026257165.2. Lineage (NCBI taxonomy): Eukaryota > Viridiplantae > Streptophyta > Magnoliopsida > Cucurbitales > Cucurbitaceae > Telfairia > Telfairia occidentalis. Next base: position 2,945 of record JAOANK020760556.1, on the reverse strand, counting down.
CCGATAAATTGTGAAATTACAAAATATCGTCAATTTTGATATATTACTAATATATCGCCAATAAAATATAGAAACCATTCTTTGGCTCGATCGTTTGCATGCCCCTTTGACATCTCCAAGGTCCCGTGTTTCTTTTTTTAAATCAGTTTTTTTTCCTTTTCTTTTTTCTTTATTTTGTTTTTTTTAACCAATTATTTACTATTTTCTTTCTGCATTTTTCAATCTTTTGAATGAAAAATTAAGATTGATTTGATATTCATATAATATATTTCAAAAAATTTAAAAATATTGTAAAAATAAATTTATATCTACTTAACATTTCTATAAATTATATCATTTCCCTAAATTCTAAAATACTATCACAACACTTTCATTCTTAAGTTTTAAATTTCTTATCTTTGTTCTTCTTTCTATCTCTTTTTTTTATGTTCTTGTTCCACCTACCCTAATAGTTTAGTTATTTAAATTAACTAATTATTATTATTTTAATTTCTTCAAAAAAAAATACTTTTAATTTTGTTATAAATATTATTTTATTTTTCAAATATGATATCTAATTTTTTAAGTATTATTTTATTCTTTATTCTTTTTCTTCTATTTTTTTTAATTCTTTAATTTAACTTTAATTTTTTTAGTTTATTAAATATTATTTATGCTCCAAGTAGAATTTTTTCTCTATTTTTTTTTATTTTTTAATTTATTTTTAGTTTTTGAATTTTTATCTTATAAATTATTATTGAATTACTTGTCATTATCATATCAATTATATTCATGTTCTTCTAATACACTAATATAACTTTTTATCAATAAATTATTTAAGTTCGTATTTATTTTTCAGCGTTCAATAATATCTATTATTGTAATAATGCATATATTTGGCGTCTAATTATTGATATATATGCTTAAAGTAATGGTTTATAACTTAAATAAGTTTGTTTTGAAGTTTCACAAAAGAAATCACAATATTTTTATAAATTTCCGTTATGTTTTCTAGAATATCCATCGATATTCAAATATCCGTCGATATATCCGTAAATCTGAGTTACCGATATCGATCTCGATATTGATATTTTAATCCTTGCTTGTATCATAAAATGCAAGCTACAACCTAACTTTTTTTGGAACTACCTCCTATCATTGGGCACATAGTGCAAACTTGATAAGCAACAACACTAACCTTATCTTTCAGCTTTAATCGTTTTTAGAAGGAACTCATTTCATTGAACCTTTTCTATTTTTTTCTTTTCCTTCACATTCAAGGAAAACTTTCTCCAAACTCAAGCTTTATTCACAGGGTCATCTTGGTATAAATTTTCCTTAGCTTCCAGCTTGAATTCTTCAAAATTCCACTCAATATTCTTGAAACTACCCTTCTACCTTAACCAACCTTATTTTAGAATGGCGACATATCGGTATGAAGCCACCAAACCTGGGAAGAAGCTAAGCATTAAGGCATCACGTATTCAATACTTTTCTTGCCATAGTTTTTTTTCTTTTTGCTTTGTTTTGTTTTGCTTTTCTTTTTTTTCTTTCTTTTTTTAACTAGGGGAAGAGGAGTGTGCTCCATTAGAATAGAGGAGTACCTTCCTTGTTAAGACTTATTAAACTGATTCTTTATTACAAAATGGGGAACCCATATCCCCAAACTTAAAACTTTAATTATCCTCAACGAAAGGGTGTTTCTTCTAAGAGAGAAGAACTAAAGGCCAAAGAAGAAGCTAGAACCTACAGGCATGTCCCCTCATACTAATTCCAACATTTTTCAAGCAGAAGCTTACTCAACCATTTACACAAGCAAAGATAAGCAAGCATGTAACTGTCTAACACAACTGGGCTGCAATCAACCAGGTCATAAGCAATAACAAATATGCCACATATCAAATTATGGTCCAGAGAGAAGAAAGAGAGACAACAACACAGTAGCTAGAATTAATTTAGCTTGGATTAGGTGTGCTCAATAAACTTCTTAAGGAGTTTCATTAATTTCACTTACAGACCTTGAATGCAATCAGATTAGAATTTCTCTATATTCATATTCATTTTTGGCTAACACGAAAGAAGTTCAGAGAGCTCCAAGAGATATTAAACAAGAAGGAAAAGGAACTAGATATGGCAAAAGAATAGAAACTAAAGGATAACAGCCCTTGAACAGGCTAAGCACTAAAAGCAAGAAACAAATAAACAAACAAAAATATAAAAACATACACAGAAAATAGCACTTCCCTTCAACACCGACTCTCAACAATCAGATGGTTCATCCTCTTTATTCTCATCTTCGTCTTTATTTGCAAGGGGTGGAGGGCACCATGGGTTTAGCACATTAGTAAGAAACGGAGGGAATGAAGAATAAGGCTTGGTAAAGTTGGTTTGCATAGCCTTGTTCAGAGAGACATCCCTTTTGCTGGCATACTCTCAATAAGTCCTTTGTTGTGCTTCAGAGCAGTTAAACCTCTGCAACATGGAGCTTTGTTGCTAAAGTAGAGTAGTTATACTAGTGACTGGATTGATCCGCTTTTTTTTTTTTTTTTGCATTTATCCTTCTTCAGCCTTGTGATAACAATGGTGTCAATGGTCCCCTTGTCATAAAGAATCTCTTCAGTGTCCTAAAAGGAAATGTCAGTCTTAATACACAATGCAATTATCACAGTGGGGAATAAAAGTGTTCTTAATTTCCTCCTGAAGCAATAGAAGATCTCCCTCACAATGAGCTTTTCTACATCAATGCTCAAGAACTCCATAGTGGCAAATAGCAGAAGTATCATCTTAGAAGATATAGAAGTATCATGAGTAGTTGGCAAGATCCTATTCTCTGTTGGAGGCAATGAAAGAAAGTAGAGAAGATTTTAGATTGGAGAGGACTATTGAGAAAAACTTCTTCTATTGAGTGCTTTGGCACTTTGCTTAATTGAAGCTTGCTTACTTGCTTACATACAAAGGGTGGAGGA
>JAOANK020760253.1:0-10933 GCA_026257165.2 Telfairia occidentalis | reverse complement strand
TAACTCCGTAGGTGGAGTTACTTACTGGGTATATTTTTATATACTCAACCTTTTATGTTTACATTTTTCAGGTAATGACAATAACGGTCATAGTGGATGATGAGGAAGGGCTCCTATGTGTCATGGCCATAGTTACTATATTTATGTATTAGTGTTAGGATTCAATTATTTGAAAAGAATGACACTACATAATTACTTCTTGTTTTTCTGTGTTTTCTTGGGATCCCAATTCAAATTTTGTTGAAAACTCCCCTTAAGTTTTAAACGCATGCATGTAGTAGCTGTCCTAGGCTTAAGATAAGTCGGGTTATTACAATGTAAGTAGTTGTCAAATTAATATGGATTTACATTCATGTTTTTATATTATTTAACATGATTTTTTTTTTTTTGAATTCTTCTAATTTAGGGTCATGCAAGTGAACAACTTTCTAATGCCACAAATGAACCTGTTAACAACGGTGCTACTAACTCAATTGTTTCTTCCCCTCTGGTAAAATATTTATTTCTACTTGTATTCTATTTTTAATATTTTAGTCTTAACTTTTTTAGATCAACAAGAATTTTATAAGTTGTTCTTATGTTATCTATTGCCTTTGTTGGTAAAGAGTATTAACAATAGTAATGCTCTCCGCAAGTGAAAGTTGCTAGATTGGTGTGATACATAAGAGGTAGTTGCTGAAGGTCGATGGTCTTCGAATGAGCCAAAAGTTATTGTGCATCATTGTCCCCTCAGTCCACAAGCAGTAAGAATTTGGGTGAACTTGTCAATAAAACCTGATGCATTTTTATGGAGACCCAACCCAGAATGACATATATGGAAGATGCCATTGGTAGTACAATTGCATGACCTTTGATAAAGTTATATTAAGTATGTACATTTATTTTCTATTAATTAAAATCATCTATTCTTCAATTCGATTTTCTTTTTAATGATTCTATAGTTATTTTTCTTTTTTTCTTGATAACTTTTTGTAGGTTGATGAAAGAATTACTTCACATCAATGGAATGTCATCAAGCCACTAACAAAATGGGCTTGTGTTATTTTTGTATTTATGATAACAATATATTTTGTAATTAATGAATGGTAGATTTGAAAATTTATGTTTTGTATAATTTTCTAAGTTGATAGAAATTCATTACAATATCTATTTTTGTGGGGCAATGTGAATTTTGTAATGAATGTTTATTTAGAAAGATGCATTTTGATTATATTTATTTTGTTGATCATATATATATTTATTTGACTTCTATTGTGTAATAATGTTTGAAAAATGAATAATATAATGACATACTTGAAAAGTTGTAAAAGATCTAATTGTAACATTTATGAAATGCTATAAAAGATATATACAAATATTTTTTACAAAACATAGCTATGGTTTTAAGTTATAAAAAAGTTTATAAATGCTATACAAAGTAAAAAATCAACAATTCAAACGCTTTTTATAACTTTTGTTTAAAGCTATAAATAAACATTTATGCCTTTAAAAGAAATCCTATTATTGACAAACAATAGCTTCTTATTTTCGCTATAGAAACCTTTTTATAGCTTTTATAAACCGCTATCATATACTTTATCAAGATGAAATTATGCTATTAAAAGATTTTTATTATAGCATTTTTAATGACTTTTAGAAAATGCTATAAAAAGTCTGAGACATTTTATAGGGTGGGCTGTCATGATCTTTTGTAAAACAATATAAAAGGCCAATGATAACATTTTTATGAAGCTATCGTTGAAGTTATTTTCTATAGTGAGCGGAGTTATTAAGTCTGAGGAGTTGATTTATGGAGTTGTGAAGTCTGGGGAGTTATGAAGTCTGTGTTTGAGGTGCATGGTTGTTTAACTTGAAGTTCTTTAGTCTGGATTTTTGTAGATTGAATTTTCGTGTTCATTTTAAAATTATAGCTAGATTTCAACTATTTTCTTTTTATTTAGATTTTAATTATATTATTTTTTTAAAACTTTAAAAAGTAAAATTAGCTATGTCTACAATTATATGGGAAATTGTCAAAATGAAGACAATTTTTAGAGGTTTAACTTTAAGGCGAGTTTTTCATTTGGAGGCTTTTAGGACTTTTGAGAGGTGTATATACATTATTGCCCTTTTAAAAAATAAACCTTAAATCACTTCATTCTTGATTCCTTCAATTTCTTCAGTTCAATTTCTTGCAAGGTGACGAACTTTTCCTGCAAATTCCTCAGCCGACAAACTTCTATATCTCCAACTTCTACATGGACCTTCCAATTCATCTCCTTCCTCCAATTTCAAATATTTCTCCATCGAACTAGGCAACTAACATCTCCCCTCTTTCTTTTTCAAATTTTAACTTTGTTTGCTTAATTGATTTTAGTTTATGATAGAATTTCTCTCATACCTATTGAATATCCAAGAGTTTGGTAAGAATTTGACTTCGCAAGAGTTGCAAGAAGTTGCGAGAAAAAAAAAAAGTAAAATAATGCTTTGTCCTTTTATTATTATTTTACTTTTGATCTTATTTTTTTTTAGTTTAAGTTATTTGGAACATCTATTTGTATTAAATTAGAACTTGTATTTTATTAGTTTGTAACAAGATTTCAGCTTTGTGAGAAGTTGCGAGAAAAAAAACAGAATGTAAAATAATGCTTTGTCTTTTTATTATTATTTTGCTTTTGATCTTATTTTTGTTAAGTTGAAGTTATTTAGAACATTTATTTGTATTAAGGTGCCTTAGAACTTGTATTTTATTAGTTTTTAGCAAGATTTTAGCTTTGCGAGAAGTTGCGAGAAAAAAATAGAATGTAAAATAATGCTTTGCCTTTTTATTATTATTTTATTCGTATCTTACTTTTATTTAGTTAAGTTATTTGGAACATCTATTTGCATAAATGTGCCTTAGAACTTGTATTTTGTTGGTTTGTAGCAAGACTTTGGCTTTGCGAGAAGTTGTGAGAAAAAAAAATGTAAAATGATACTTTGCTTTTTTATTATTTTCTTCTTTTTATCTTGTTTTTGTTTAGTTGAAGTTATTTGGAAACATCTATTTGTATTAAGATACCTTAGAACTTGTATTTCGTTAGTTTGTAGCAAAGATTTTGACTTTGCAAGAAGGTGCGAGAAAAAAAAAACAGAATGTAAAATAATGCATTGCCTTTTTATTATTTTTATTTTATTTGAAGTCAATAGCAAAAACATGTTGCAAATGACTTCAAATAAAGTAAAATATGTCAAAAAAAATAAAAATCAAATGACCATTTTAGATTATGCATTTTTTTTCTTGCAACTTATCGCAATCACTTGCAAAACCAAAATCACGCTATGACCCATAAAAACCACCGCTAAAAAATTATTCTATAGAAAAAATATAAGTCGAATGACAATTTTAATTTGTTTTCTCGCAACTTCTTGCAATTACTTGTGATATGCTCCACCCTACTACAAGTGGTTTAAGTAACCGTTGAATAAACAAACACCTCCTAAACACACATGGTAACACCTAACATACACACAAGGGAATCTCTCAATGGGAAGAAGAATGGACTTATCTTGAAGGTCAAGGCTTTGGATTGAGAGGACTCGTAACGTCCCCTTTTTTTAATGTTTTTGATTAAGTAATCTATTATTTGACCTATTCGTTAACTACAGATTATTTGATTAAGTTGAAGCTAAGGGGATTTGATTTTCTTTTAGGAAAAAAAATAAAATAAAATAAGGGGTGGCATTTTCGTAAATAAGTGGTTTAGGGCTAAGGTTTAGGTTTTCGGGGAGACCTATAAGTATGTAGCTAGGAGCCTAGCCACCAATCCTCCCCAATTTATTTTCACAAAGAATTCACTTTCTCTCGTTTCCCCTCGCAACTCACGCACAACCTCCCTCCTCCCTCCCGAAAATTTCTTGCTTACACTCGACCACTCTCCCTAAAGTACCATCTACAACAGACAGGGGGCAGCCACCGATGGCAGCAGCAGCGGTAGCGCGGTAGGTGATCGGCGACACGATTTCTCCCTCTTTCCTCGGCTTTTCCTTGCTTTCCCCTCGTTCCTTTCTCCGTTCAAGATAAATTTTTTCACAAACGACTCTAACACCTCTTCATGCTTCCCATGGTACAAGGAAGACAGTGAGTTGTTCGACGTTGTGTTTACCTAGGTTTTTTCCTTCTAAATCACATTTTTATCTATTTTTGGTAACTAGAAAAGGCATTTTTGGCAAAGCGAAGGGTGGGAAGAAGTGCGAGGTCGAGATCTACATGTTGGCAGAAGCGAAACCATGATCAGACCAAGGGTGAGGTGTCACGTGTGGTAGAAGTGATATGTGGCAGCCACGCTTAGTGACGCGTCTGACATCCGTTTGGCTTGATTCTGGTAGCGTTGGACTTCTAAGGTTGAGTAAAGTCTGAATCCGATCCATGTTCACCCAAATCGCGGCGACGCGTGTAAAGAGGGTTAATGAGACATTATGGGTATTTGTGACTTAGGTGCTAAAGGAACTAAGTACAGGGTCTCTTAGGAGCTACTTGCTATTTTCAACAGTATAAGGTAGGTGGTTCCACACTTGGACAAGCCTTCGGGCTTGCTCAGACGACTCTTGGATTGTTGTGGTGTGTGTTGTGGTTGTCATACTTATGCTTATGCTTGGTGATAGATAAGTATGATGTGTTGTGATGTTATGTATGATATAGTTGACATACCTACATATATAGTAGGTGATGTTTATGTATGACATGATGTTGTGTTGAGCATGTGTGAAGTTTGGTAATTCTCTGCATGAATATTATACCGGTTCTTCATGAGATTGTGATTCTCTACATGATATGACATTGAGGTCCTCCATGACAATATTATTTTTCTCTACATGCTTATTATATTGAGGTCCTCCATGAGAATATGTTCTCTGCAGGAATATTGTATTGAGATCCTCCATGAGATTATGTGTCTCTGTATGGTATTATATTAGAGATTCCCTATGAGATGTTGTTTCTCTGCATGGTTGTTGTTTGAGGACCCCATGAGATTGTCTTTCTCTGCATGTTTGTGTGTGATGCATGTCTGACCCCGAGGGTTAGGGTCACCTGCTAGGTATATCTTTTATACTCAACTTATTCTTATTATTTTTCTTAGGTAACAAAAAGGGCTATCGTGGTGGATAACGAGGAGGGATTGCTAGGGCCATGGTTACCAGTCTAGTCTTCCGCATAATTCATTTTGTTCCCATGGTTATTTTTATTTAAAGTATTTTTGAACCAAGTCTTTATGTTTGTTTTAAACTAATTCAATTACGCATATTGTTACATGTTATTATTTTATTTGAAATTGGGATCCTGAAGTATTTTGAATTATTTAAAATAAAGCTATTTCTTATGTACGAGAATAAGTGATCTCAGTGTTGGTAAAACTTGCACAAACCTTGTTCATGAGCATACATGCTGGTAAGGACTATAGGTAGCTCATGTTTAGAAGTCGAGTCTTTACGGAACTTGTTCTTAATCCAAAGTGAAACACTCCACAAGTTTGGTGACCAACATAAACTTGAATGTTTCTAAGTGGTTTTAACACTTCCAATTTGAAGATTGGTGAAGTCCCAAGGCCTCTTTCGGACATTGTTGAAACAACATATCTTCAAATAATTGTGGAGGAATTAAGTGTGATCAATAGCTTTTTGTAATTGGGATACATGGAAAACAGGATGTAAACGCAAGCCTTTAGGCAACAATAATGGTAAGCCACAACCCCAGTTCATTCACTGACTTGAATAAAGGACCCACATATCATGGAGTTACCTTGGTATTCACGTGTTTAAGTAACCTACGTTGACAATAAGACTTCAGCTTAAGATAAATCCAATCTCCAACTCCAAACTTCAGCTCCCTCCTCTCCCCATTAGCCACATCGGCCAGAGCAACAAAGTGACGATCTTTTATCACACGAACCATCACATCCCTCTCTTTCAATGAACAACAACTTCAGAAACTAACAAACCATTTGCTTGATAAGACAAAAGAGGTGTGGTGGACGTCCAAGGCCATTTCAAAAGGGATAGTCTTTAATGTCGAATGATATGCTTTATTGTAACAATACTTCGCCCAAGGCAACCATCTCACCCATATAAAGGGACATCTCATAGCATAACAGTGTAAATAAGTTTCCATATTCCTGTTGACCACTTTGGTTTGACCAACCGTCTGAGAATGATTGGCAATACTACGCTTTAACTTAGTGCCTTGACACTTAAACAATTCTTCCCAAAATTAACTTGTAAAAACCAGATCTCGATAAAAAGCAATGCTCTGGGGAACTCCATGGAGTTAGACTATTTCCTTGATAAATACATTTGCAATAGAAACAACGGTAAAATGATGTTATATAGGGATAAAATGAACATACTTGGATAGATTAATGACAACCATAATCAAATCATAAGTGTTCGCACAAGGTAACTCAATCACGAAATCCATGGAAATATCTGTCCATATGCGATCAAAGTGGTTGGATCAACCTAGGTGGTGCCATAACTTGATACTTTACTCGTTGGCAAAAGCTGCAATTACTGACAAACAACTTGATGCCAATTTCATACCCTTCCAGTACACCTCCAAAGCTATGTGCTCAAATGTTTTTAAAAATCCACCATGCTCCATCATAGAAGAGGAATGGAACTCGTCTAAAATTAAGGTAATAGTAGGTGAGACACTAGGTAACACAATTTACCTAGATAATACAGTAATGCTCGGCAAAGAGAATAATCAATGGGCACATCATCTCCTTCTTCCAATCGCTTGCGGAGAGCATCCAAATCCCTGTTAGCACGTTACTATTCAATATCAGTGCTATATTTAGTCCTCTAGACATAGATAGCATCCAAAATTCAATAGTATTAGAAATTCGAGACAAGGCAGGTGCGACTTTATTTTCCATCACCCGATTTATACATAATTTTAAAATTGTACCCCAGCAATTTGGCTATCCACTTATGATAATCTCTAACAATTACCCGTTGATCCAATATAAATTTAAGGCTCTTCTGATTAGTATGCACAATGAATCGCTATCCCAACAAATTCGACCGTCATTTTTGTACAATCATAACCATAGCTATAAACTATCGCTCATAAATTTCCTTACATTGATGCAAAGGTGGAAATGCTTTACTGGGAGCGTGTAGGCATTGGTGTATCCAACATAGATCACGATAGATAGTAGAGATCATAAACTGAGTAGCAATTTTGGTGCACCCTGTCAGTGGGATTGGTAGAAGTGGTGTGTTCTTCAGCGTGACCCTTGGTCCGTGTTGAGGTGATCTTGGCGGGCGCCGTGTGTTCAGCCACTGGAAATTCCAATGTGTCAGGTGTTGGCAACAACATCCTCCATAGGAGGATGCGTGGTTGTTCCCTAGCATTGCCACACGTCTGGTCGGATTTTCACCCATAATATTGGCCTCCACTTTGTTGAGTGTCAAGTTGTTCCCTTGGGACTTCGAAGTAGAGTTAGTGGGGCGTTCTATCTGTATCGCTGTAGGTTACGAGGTCATGGCCTCGTCAGGATGATGATACCAACACTGATGTGGGATGCCATTGAACGGGGTGGCAATGCGTGTCGTTCCATGCCAAGATATCCCATGCTTCATATATTCACCGTTGATCTCGTTCAATGTTCAACGAGTTAGCGTGGCTCTTGGGCCTTCTCTTCTTCCAGTTTTCTCACCCTTTTTTCTCTCGAGCTGAGGTCCAAGTGCTCTCGTCTCCACTCTGACTTCTAGGTTAGTCTGCTCAACATTCTTTTTGGTTTCAATTTATAATGTCGGTAGAGGAATTTGGGAAAGGTTCTACCTCTGGCTATGATAGTGAGGCTGCGAATGTGGCCAGAGAGAATTGTCCCTTGAAATGTTTTGAGGGTGCCTTGATGTACCTCAAGAGTAGGTACGATGTTTTGGCCATCATCCACCTGAGATTACCTGTGGAAGGAGAGTCGTTGGAGAACCCACCTCCTAGGCACGTGGGTTTCTACCCCAAGATGTTTGAAGGAGGATTGCGACTGCCGTTACACTCAATTCGCCTAGCTCTTCCTACCTGAGGTCAATCTAGCCCTTGTGCAACTTTATCCAAACGGATGGGGGCCCCTATTAGGGAGTTTTATGTTGTGGGTGAAGTATGAGAGGACAAAGTGAGCCTGCCGCAGTTGATGGCATCCCATTGTCTCAAGTCCCGCTTGCACTCTGCGAACCACTCTTATGTCTCTACTCATTCCAGTGTGGGTTGGTTGGTCAAGCACCCTTCTTCAATGAAGAAGTGGAAGGAGAGTTGGTTTTATGTGTCCAACGAATGGCTAGCCCTCAACAATGATAACAGATCGATTTGCGACGTCCCGATAGAGTTAGGGTTGTTAGGTGAGGTTATCTTCCCTATCTCGATCATGTTTGCATTTATTTTTATTGACATTCTATTTTGGATTTGTAGCTTGAGCTCGAGAGAGAAAAAGTTGGATTAAAGGCTTCTAAACTTAGAAAATTAACAATAAAACTAGTCTAATGAGTTAACTAATCAATTAGTTGGACCATTAATGACATCAACACTCTAAGACTTCCTTTGCATTCGAATTTCCCTCCAATTAATTCTGCATTTGTTTCGGTGATTATTTTTTAATTTCCAAGTTATTGCATGAAATTGTGTTTCCTAGATAAAATTGAGAAAATTACTTAATAACTAAAGAAATTACAAATCGATTTCTTGAAGACGATACTCAGTCTCACAAGTTTTATATTAAAAATTTAACCCATGCACTTGCGGTAATGCATAGTGAGTTGGATCAAATTTTTGGCGCCATTACCGGGGATTGGTGTTGTTAAATTTAGTTATTATTGAAGAGTTTTAGTAGATCTTAATTTAAGATGTATTCTACTCTTTTTTTTTGTGTATTTTATTGGTGTATGCGATGCACCAGGGAGGCTAATCTTGTTCCCTTTGATATGAGATTGATAGGACTTTCAGGAGGTATCTAAGAGAACATAGGTTAAGCCCAATAATATGGCGGAGCAACAGAGAGACCCAAGAGCTATAAGAGATTATTTTCAGCACACGGTTCCTACAACTCAGCCTGGGATCACCCACACACCCATAAATGTGAATAATTTCCAGTTGAAAGCTTGGACTCATCCAAATGACTAGAGAGAGTGCTTTTAGGGGCACCCATTCTAAGGATCCTCACAAGCACATCCACTCATTCTTTGAGATCTGTAGTGGGTAGAGATAAATGATGTTTCATCTGATTCTATACACTTATACTTGTTTCCTTTTTCTGTACAAAACAAGACAAAGGATTAGTTGGAAGCACTACCTTGAGAGAGTATCACACATGGGATGAGTTGGCTTAAGCCTTCCTAAACAATTTTTTTCCCAGCAACAAAGACTCCGAGGCTAAGGACTGAGATTGGAACATTCAGACAAAATGATAGCAAAGGGTTGTTCGAGGCATGAGAACGTTATAAGGAGCTTCTTAGGAAGTGTCCTTAGCATGAATATCCTGACTGGTTACAGATTCAGTTATTCTATAATGGATTATCTAGTACCGCTAAATCCATTCTTGATGTAGTTGCAGAGAAATTCATCTTTCCTAAAACAGCTGAAGCTGCCCAAGCATTGCTAAAAGATATGGCAGCCACGAGTTACAATTGCCATTAGAGAGGTCAACTTCGAGAGTTGCTAGATTATACAAGTTGGATGAGGTAAGTTTACTCAAGGCTCAAATGACATCTCTAACTAACTCTTTGAATAATCTTATGATGTCGAGTAATGCCCACTCCATAGCATATTTGGTGGCATGTAATGCATATCAGATAAGGGAGGAGGCATGAAATGGAGCAAGCCAACTATTTGAACAAGAATTTTGGCCATAAATAACTTGGAGTCCCCATGCAAAGTCAATTCAATTCTTATTAGTCTCAGTTGCCTTACCACTACCATCCAGGTTTGAGAAATCATGAAAATTTTTCCTATTCTAACTCTAAAAATGTTTTGCAAGGATCCCCAAGATTTGCATCGTCCTCCTGACAACAAACTAAGAAATCATCCCTTGAAGATATATTAAGAGCATTCATCATAGAGTCTAGAAATAAGACTAACAACTTGGAGAGCACAATGAGTGGGTAAGAAAAAGCCATAAAGAATATTGAAATTCAGATTAGTCAGATGACTAGCACTCTGAATTCCATATAGAAAGGTAAGTTTCATAGTAACACTGAGATGAACCCTAAGGAACACTACAAGACAATTACCTTGAGGAGTGGTAAGTCATTGGAAGAGTCTGACGAGAGGGTTGAGGTCACACAAGGTGAGAAGAAAGATGAGAAGGCTGAAAGGGAAGAAAAAGTTGAAAAGAAAAATACGGTTGAGGAGAAAGTTGAGGGAGAGCCTACTATTTCAGGGAAGTATTCTAACTCTATCCCCGTTATTGAACTCTAGCATGATTGAGTTGTTGAACTCCAACATTGAAGCTTTTATTTAAGTTTTGTCATTGTTTAGTGTACAAAATTGTTACTTTGTGTAGCTCTTAGTCTAGGTTGCCTAATTATCAAGTGGAAGCTGTGTATTGCCTAGTCCATTATTCTTTGTGTATTTACAAAAGTTACATTGATTTAAATTGCATCGTGGACTGTTAACAACTTCCTATCTTATTCCTTACATTAGGATTAGGTGGCTCTTTGGATATTTGGAGGGATTCTTAATGTGGATGCTTTCACTTGTCACCGCTTTGGGATTGTCCATCCTCTTTGTGATGATTGGGTTGGGACATGGAAAGAGTGTTTGGCAGAAGCTGTTGCATGGAACGCTTTAACATGCTTTGCTGCAATCATTACAATGGCAGGGTATCTCAACAAGGATATCTCAAAAAAGAAAAAGAAAAAAAAAAGAAAAAAAAAAGGAGAGAGTGCTACAACCTATTTTATCATCTACGTGGTTCCC
>JAOANK020759838.1:0-10934 GCA_026257165.2 Telfairia occidentalis | reverse complement strand
CCCTCTCTCCTGTTTCGTTGGCGGCAACCACCATGCAATGACAGCTTTCCTTCCCTCTTCTCCGTTGACGGCGACAACCACACAAAGAAAAGACCCATGGTAGTAAGCTTTTCTCTCTCTCTCTCTCTTCCTCTTCTGCGAACAATACTTACCGGCGGCGGGCCTTGTTTTTTTTTCTTCTCATGTGAGCAACGACGCTGCAACATCATTTGCACGACCACCAACTAGTGTGGCAGAGGAGACGGTGCTTGTGGCTGGGTCGTTTCAACCTGTAGTGGCCAACGGTGGATTTGTGATCAAACGGTGGGCCTTCACGTTTCTCTTCTGCGTGTGGCTCAACGACCTAACTCTGTTGGGCTTTTCTTTCTAGCGAAGCTATGATGACAGAAACCTGGCAGATATGCGTGGACTTTGTAGACTCTGACGGTGCGTGGGCAACGTAGAGGGCAAGTGTCGGCATGTGGATAGGAGAAACAAGTACATCGGCAGCTAGGCTATGCAAAAACAAAAGGAGGAATTTTTTAGACAGCGGCGCGTAGCGGTCGGTGGCGATTTATCCTTCAAAACCCTAATATAATTGTGTATTTGGATTCTTAGTGTGTATTTTAGGGTATCAATTAGACCGAGCATTAATTCATGTGGATTTGCTAGAAAGACTATAGATCTGACCACTAGGATCGTTTTTGGACATTCGAATTAAGGTAAGTGGCTTCACTTTTGGATAAGTCTTTGGGCTAGGTCAGATGAATTGTTTGATGCTTGTAATATGATATGTGATGTAATTAGAATTATACTTATGTTTATGCAATTAAAATTATGTTGAACATGATGTGATATTGCATTGAGTGTGATGTGTATCGTTGTTTGTGGATTATGGATGTTAGGGGCATCGTATGAATGTTATATATTGAATGTCATAGGCATCGCATATATATGGTATGTGTTATTTGGGACCTTTGCATAATAGAGCGTTATATTAGAGCACATGTTGCATGTCATTTATTGGTGGCAACCATCTCTTATAATAGGGGCCCAGTGTGGGTGGAAACGTGGCTATGCTGACTGGGTACCTTTACCATCAATAGTAGTAGAGTTCCTAAAAAGCCCTCACATGTACCTCAATGAGAGGTGGAATGATGAGATCAAACTCGTTGTCACCTAGAGTTAATTTATAAAAAGGGGATCGTCTATGATATTTGATTATCTTTTATGTAAAGATAAAAGAGTAGGTCCCACATGGTCTGCAGGAATGTTTGTATTTGCATCTGACTTTGGAGGTTGGGGTCACTTACTGAGTATTTTTTATACTCATTCTTTTCCTTATTTTTTTTAGGGAATAACAAGGGCTTCCTGGGTGATTGACGAGGAGGTTGCATAAGGGCCATGATCATGAGTTTTAGTCTTTCGCTTGTCTACAGTTGTCCTCTCATTGTTTTAAATGCTTTATTGAACTAGGTGTCGTAGTTTTTTGAACTATTCTTCTACTTTATGATTAGCTCTTTCTTTTGTTTTGATTAAAATTTTAGAACTTACTTATTTCAATATTTATGAGAATATTTGATTTCAACTTTGGAAATTTTATAAATTATTTATGTGAGAGCATGCATGTTAGCAGCGACTTTAGGTAGTCTAAATCTAGAAGTTAGGTCGTTGCAAATTCATTCTTCTTGCAGTATAAGGATCTCCAAAGATGGGCTTGATCTTTATTCTATGTCTGGGATCTCGCAAAATTGGGCTCTAGTGTCACTGGATTCGACCAGAAGATCGAATCACATACATGGGCTTGGCTCAGGAAGGCTAAGTTGTCCCTAGGAGGGCTTATGTAATGCCTCGTTATTTAATTTTACCTTTGATGGAGATTATTTAAGATTAATTATATTAAGTGATTGAAAATTATTGGGTTATTAAGTTAATTTCCTTCTTTTGTTTGAAAGGGGATACTAGAAAGGAATTAGAAAGATAATTGAAGTTTTAGTTTTTGGAAAAGATAAGAGATAAATTGAGATAAAATAAAGGGGAGTGGCACATTTGAAACTAATGGTGAGGGAATAAGGAATAGAGTTTGAGGTGTACCTCTTTTAAATAGAAAGAGATGGAACCTAGCCCCCATAATTTTTGGAAAGAAAACCAAACCCTCCCTCCTCATCACTTTCTTCTCACACACTCTATCTTCCTTCCCTCTCATGCACGCCCAAACCCCCTCCCACTCTTTTCTCATTGGCAGCCAGCATAGTACACGGAGGAGACAACGGCAGCGATCGACAACAAGTGACGGTGATTTTTCCCTCTCTCTCTCAGGCACACATGTGAAGCCTCCGACGGTTTCTCCTCCAACGTTCCCCTCCGATGCAGCGGCGGGCGGCTGCAACACCAACACCATCAGAACTAGCCGATAGTGTAGCAGGGACGATGGCAAGTGACAACAACTACCTTGCACGCGAGTGGCGATGAACAGCTCAAAACAGAAGGCTTCAACGGCGCATGAGGCACTTAGGGAAAAAGTTACGACGCGTGACATAACCCGTTGAGTAGATCGATGACATGGCTACATGGAACATGAAGAAAAAAATACCCTCACCGGTGGCGACTCGTGGGTGGCGCTGGGCAATATTGTGCTAGTGTCGTACAACAAGTTTGGTATAATTTCTTTCCCAAAATCTTAGCCAATTGAATGTTAAGACCTAAAATCGGGATTATTTGCTAACATTCCTAACTTTCAGGAATTATGTAGGAAAGATGGATTGAGGAGAATAGACCGGTCTAGCAAGATTTATTTTAGAAACAATTCCTTAGGAAATCAAGTTAAGTGGCTTCATTCACGAAGAAGCCTTCGGACTATGATGGATAAATCGTATGATAATTACCTTGTAAAAATATATGACCGTATAATATATGTTGTATGTCGACAACGAGTATGTTTGTATGATCTTATGTTCATGTTGTCTATCGAAATACTAAATTGAATGCCATAATATGTATAAGCATGTTTACTGTTGGAGGCATCGACTAATGAATATGTTGGGTGCCTTAGAATATTGTAAGATTTCATAAATAGAACATGTGTTCGATATGATTGTTAAGTTAATTGGGACCTATGCATGGACTAAATTGATGAGTGACAGCCTCCCCAGATTTAGAGGGTCGATGTGGAAGGGCCCCGGCTACACTGACTGAGTGTCATCTATCATCAGGTAGTAGTAGGATCCCTTGAGAAGATCTCACACTAGTACTCAAAATGTGGCACTTGTAAGGGAGTGAGTATGCTGTCACTTAGAGGATTTTAAATGACATGTCATTATAAATTGAGTGTTAGCCTAGACTAAAAACGCTAATAAAGTAGGGCCCACATGAGCATTGAATGATTGCCTATGTTTGCATGTCTAATCGTGGGTTGGGATGCTTACTGGGTATGTGTTTTACATACTCAACATTTTCTTTAAACTTTTTTTTAGGTAATTGTAAGGGCGTACTAGATGATTGATGATGATCGGTTGTGCAGAAGTCATGGTCGAGTCACATAGTCTTCCACATTTCTTTTAATTGTTTTATTTTCAGTATTCGACTTAATGTTGGATTATTTATTCATTTATTTTGTATTATTAGACCTTTATGGGTTTTATATTCTTATTAATCCTTTGAGAATTTTTGCTATTATTATATGACTGATTTTAAAATTAGAATCCCAGTAATTTATATTTAATAATCCTCAATTACTTTGACTACCTTGAAAATAATTATAGACTCTTTACTTGTTTTTTTTTACTCTTCTCCACCAAGTTAGCCGAAGATGGTTCTGATCTCTCGAGGTGACTCATCATCGCATTGATTCTTAATCTTCAGCCCCCCATCTCTTCAACATTTTTTCATTCGGTGTTGCTACTTACCTATGAACTCTTTGAGATGACTTGGCTGGATTAGAGCTTCAATTGCTTCCTTTAGATCAAAACATTCAGAAGTTGCATGACCAAAATCATGATGAAATAAACAATACTAATTTTTATTGTGTCGTTTGGACCCTGCTTTCATATTTTCTGGCCACTTCAACTCTTTCTTATCTCTGATCTCTATTAGAATCTCTTCTATAGGTATGACGGTCGACGTGTATCATGTGAATTTTCTCGAAGGTAGGTGTTGGTCCATGTGCTTCTCTTCTAAGCTTTCATGCTTCCTCTTCTTCTGGTCATGTCGATCATCGTCGCATTGGCTCTTATCCTTGTGGTCGGTTTGGTCATTTTTATCCTCTGCCATACGTTTAAAGTTAACCAACTCTCTAGCATTGATGTACTTCTTTGCCCTAGAAAGCAACTTGCCATAGATGGCCAGCTCCTTCTTACCTAAGGAGAAGATAAACTTCTCTACTTTTAATTCGTCCATTATGGCGACAAGAGCTAGCTCATTAGTGTTTTCATTGAATTGAAGAGTTTCTTTATTGAATTTGGTTATGAAGTCCTTGAGGCTCTCGTCTAGTCCTTGTTTGATGGTCAGTAGGTGACCTCTTAGTTTCTTACGAGCTCTTCCTCCAAAAACTGAAGGACAAATGCTTTGACTAACTCCTTAAATGAGCTGATAGGTCATTTTGTCAGTCACTTAAACCACTTTCACGCCACTCATGTCAAAGTATAAGAAAATGTCCAGCACTGATGGTGTCCTGAACTCTGTAGAAATTAGTCCACATCCGGTACAAATCAAGGTACTCTATCGGGTCTTCAGATCCATCAAATTGTTTAATAGTAGGGAGTTTAAACTTTTGAGGTACCTTTTCCTCCATTATATCGTTTGTGAATGGAGGGTCGACCTGTTCCAATAATTCTTCTAAGTCTAGCCCAATGTGTCGTTGGACTTTTGTCAGATTGTCCAACTCTTCTTTCACCTTTTTCAACTTCTGTTGCCGGGGTTGACTTTCTATTGCGATCTCCTCGGTGCTTTGTTGCTTGCGTTTCATGTTTAGTAGCTCTCTCAGGTCTAACTCACTCATTTTATCCTTCACGCTTTTATCTGTTGTCATGTTGTTTGTTTCTCCCCTATGTGACAACGCTTCAACTTTGTGACGTCGATTAGTTTGGGATTGTGACTATGAGAACTCGTCCCTAAGGTCTACCACAAGTCTCTTTCGATTGTTGCCACATAAAATTAGCTTTTTCATGGGTCTAGAGTTTTGCACTTTTGATTCTCTCATTTCTTTATTTGTTGGGCCTTTACCATTGGCTTGGTCTCGCATGAGGGATTAAGAGTTTGCTGGTTTCGTTTGTGAAAGACTTGACATCGCTTTTGAAACAAGCTTGCTATTTTTTGGTTGGATCTGACAGTCAATGATTTGGACCAATCGTTAGAAAGTGTAATCCATTCTGAGCATTCGTTCCCCTAAAGCTACCATGTGGTTGTTCGGCTCGGCTAGCTTCTTGTCTGGTTTGTTGCCCTCAATAGTGCCGGCATCTCGGTGCGCCCATTCGGGTTCCTACTGGATCTGATTCAGAAGAGGAACTTGCCTTGGATTCTGGTTGAGGTTTGACTCATTTTCATCAATAATTTGTCAGTGATTTTGTTGATTACTCATCGTACTAGTTTGAAATTAGTAGATCTTATTCGCTTCTCCTTGACTATTGTCCCCATAGACAGCACCAACTATTTATACCTGTTTTTGGTCAATAATAAATTTATATGAGGTAGGAAAAATCAACCAAATAGGACCTGCAAAAAAAAGAAAAAGACTCTAATGTCTAAGTTAAAATTGAGTCTTCTCAATATTCACAGAGAAGATTGGACTTTTGAATAAATTAGGCCAAAAGTAAGAATCTAATTGCATAGAGCAAAAGTTGAGTAAAAATCTCTATTATTTTATGGCATACCTCAATGGTAAGATACCTCTGCTTATCTATAGAGAGAGATTTACCTGCATTTGGAAAGAAATCTTGGAAGTCTTAGACTCTAGAGTCTTAAGAGGAGAAGATGATCTGAATCTCTTTGGATTAATGATTTTACCCATCACATTAGGAATTCATTCTTCTTGCAGCATAAGGATCTCCAAAGATGGGCTTGATCTTGATTCTGCGTCTGGATCTCGTAGGATTAGGCTCTGGTGTCACTTAATTTGACCAGAGGATCGAATCACACAAGTGGGCTTGGCTCGGAAGGGCTGAGCTGCCCCTAGGAGGGCTTGGCCCAAGTCAGTTGAGTTGCCTAGAAGGGCTTGGATCGGGCAGACCGAGCTGCCTAAGAAGGGTTTGGCTTGAGCGAACCGAGCTGTCTGAGGGGAGCTTGGCTCGGGCAAGCAGAGTTGCCTGAGGAGGGTTTGGCTTAAGCGGACTGAGCTATCTGTGGGGGGCTTGGCTTGGGCAGGTTAACTGCCTAGGTGGGCTTGGCTCAAGTGAATCAAGCTACCTGGAGGGCTTAGTTCGAGTAGATCGAGCTACCTCTAGGTGGGCTTGGATCAGACAGGCTGAGTCGCTTGTAGGTGGGCTTGGCTCAGGCAAGCCGAGCTACCCTTTGGTCCTAGTTGAGCCAAGTTTCCATGTAGGTTGTTTTGTATCCACGTAATCTACATGTTAACAATCACATTAACATTTTGTCAAACATCCAAACAAATTTTTTTTGAAGGGTATTTTTTGAAACATTTAGTAAAGGTGAATGATAGAATTTAAGCTTTTGAAAGTATAAAGGTATTTTTGAAATAAGGTACAAAGTATAGACTATTTTGTATAATTAAACCAAAATTATAATGTTGAATTAGTAGTAGCACAATATGATTTAGTTCACCTTAAATTTTTAGGTCTAAATTTCATTTCGTCCAAAGCTTTAAGCTTTAAAATATTTTGTAATTCTTCTTAAAATTTGTATAAATACTTGTTAATAATTTTAATAAATATTTAAATTCATTTTAAAACTTGGTCAACAAACCTACTACAAATGACTTCAAACACTTATTTGAGTAGAAAATTTTAAGTACAATATACTACCTCTTTTATACAAGGGGCGTGTTATATCCTTTTATACGCCCATACCAATATTCTATTTATTTTCATAGTCCACTTTTTTGTCATTTGTCTCACTATATCATGCCAAATAAACTAATATTTATACATTAAACATATCACATAACTATTTAAATACATGTAGAATCACGTTTTAAAATTGTCAATCCAAGCATAGCTTAATGGATATGACATCTACTATATATTGCAAAGGTCGATAGTTCAATCCTGAAGTTGAGTAGAATCTGAATGTAGTACATGTTCACCCATTTGCAGCACCACGTGGCGGCGACACATGGACTTCCATTCTACAACGAGTGTACAGTAAGATCCCTGCAGTGGTTATCCCTCAAAACCCTTAGTTTTCTCCCTTAATTAGAATTTAAATGATATTTTAGGGAATTAATTGGACAATTATGTGATTTTTTAATAGGTTTGCTAAAATGACTATAAACCGAGCCACTAAGATCACCTTTGCTATTTTGTAAGGAATAGATAAGTGGTTTCACTCTTGGATAAGCCTTCATGCTAGTTTAGATGATTGTTAGATGTTGTGTGATGTATGTTGTGATTATGCTTATGTTATGTAAATCATGTGATATTGTTATTGAGTGTGATGTGCATATTATGATTATATGGACACTAGATGTCGTGGGCATTATATATATGTGGATTATGTATGTCAGGGACATCGTTAGAATATTGTATGTTGGATGCCTTGAGCTTCGGTTGTATGATGTTTTGTTGTTTGGAACCTTTGCATAATAGAGCATATGATGGGGCCCATGTTGGTGCTTGCATTTGGTAGACAACCATCTCCCATTACAGGAGCTTGATGAGGGTAGAAATTTGACTACGCTGACTAAATACCTTTATCATCATTAGTAGTTGGGTTTCCTCGAAAGCCTTACAAATACTTCAAGTGAGAGGTGGAAGGATGAGATCAAGATCGTTGTAATCGGAATTGTGATATTGAAATTACGTGATATATTGGTTATCTTTTATAGAAAGATAAATAGTAGGTCTCACATGAGTATTGTGTGATTGCATGTGTTTGCATGTCTCACTCGGGGGATCGAGGTCACTTACTAGGTATTTTATATACTCAACCTTTTTTGTTTATTTTTTTTAGGTAAGAACAAAGACTTCCTGGGTGGCTGAAGAGAAACGGTTGCGTAAGGGTGGTTACCAGTTGCAGTCTTCGACTTGTCTCATCATTTTACATGTTTTTGAACAAAGTGTCATACTTTTGAATTATGTTTAGTTTTTTTAAATTGCTTTGAAATCGGGATCCTAGCATTGTTTTGATTAAACTTTTGGTACTTAATTATTTCATACTTTATGATTATTTGAATTCAACCTCGAATTTGTGTTAAATTCTTTACTGTGAAAGCATGCATGCTAGTAGCAATCCTAGGTAGTCTATGTCTCAAAGTTGGGTCGTTACATGTTTTTTGTAACAATTAATGAGTGAATTAGCGAAAATTGAACATAGGGTTAAAATTGCAACACATCTAAATCTACGGTCTAATTTGATGAAATTAAAAGTTCAAGAGGTAAATTGATAGAACTTGACAAGTTTAGGAGTTAAAATTGATTTTTCCTTAACAATAAGAATTTTTAACTTTGTAAAGTTACTCCATAGTAATTCAAACGTTGAAATTTTTTGTCGGTTTTTTTTTTGGTATTTCAGCGATTATTAATCTAGTATACGTGGAACTACTTCGTTAGGATTAGAAAATTGCTGCGATTCTTCCTGAATAGCCTGGATTCTCCCATCTAGAGTAGCTTTGAAAGTCTTACCTAAACTTTCCTTTTATCTTGGGCATTGGAATGCTATGCATTCTTTTCGATGAAGTACTAACGGTACACGGAACACAAACCCAATCTCG
Source organism: Telfairia occidentalis (assembly GCA_026257165.2). NCBI lineage: Eukaryota > Viridiplantae > Streptophyta > Magnoliopsida > Cucurbitales > Cucurbitaceae > Telfairia > Telfairia occidentalis. Next base: position 2,074 of record JAOANK020759838.1, on the reverse strand, counting down.
ACAAAAGAAAAAAGTAAACTTATTGCAACTACATCAAGGAGGATTCCCCGAAGACCTAAAATAGAGATGATAATAGAAAATGTGAAATATTTGATAGGATCCGTTTCGGGAACGTAGAATGTCAGAGAAATTCAAATGTTATAACTTGAAATTTTAAACAATTTGTTTAGAGACTAAAATAGTAATTTTCTTAGAGTGCATTTAGGAGGGATTTTAGAATGCTCAAATCACTTTTGTCATGCCCAAATTTAGGTGATTGACTTAAGTTTTGTCATGATAAAAGTGATTTTAGGCATTCTAAAATCACTCCTAGACACACCCTTACTGTAGTTCGTCGGTTAAGATTTTAAGGTTTTAATTATTTTTTCTTTTTACTTTTTAATGAAAAGCTAAAAATCTCAAGAAAATGTAATTACTTTTTAAAAACAAAAACCCTAAATACAAGTAAAGGGAACCTAAATTATTTTTTAAAAATCTTTAGTATTCGAAACAGAAAGGACAAAGACTTGAGGAATATAGTTTAGCTACTGTCTTTTTGTTTTTTTAAAAATAATAATACAGAAAACTTGTAAAGAAAAACCCTATGTTTTGGTATTTCCTTGGCCATTCTTTTATATTCTTATTTCTATGGAACAACAATGCTTCTATTTCAAGTAGTACTAGTTGCAAATTTGCATATGCTCTGCCTGTCAATACTGCAAATTGATGATTTCAACATTTAGATTTTTAAATCATCAATTTGAAATGAAAAATTGTGTTTTCATAATAATTTTCATCATTCTCGAGATTGACTTTGAAGATGCTAAAACTTAAATAAGTTGATTATTGTTTTCTATTTGAAGGTCGATCTTCTTTATGAGTCATGACTCCTAGAATTTTTACCATTTTTTATTTTTTGGAATTTTTTTCCAAATATATTATATTTAAAAGATAGTAGGTGATGTTGATGTTGATATCTGTTGAGAAGCAGACACGGTTGGGAATATGGCGCCAAAAGATGAAATGATGCTGCAGCAGCTGAAAAATTGGAGGGCATAGTGCCGCGCTGCCGCAAATTAAAGAAAGAAAGAAAAAACAAGAATGCACAAGATCGTGATGACGCTTCAATATCCGTAGCGTTGAGACGCTAGGCACAACATCTCGACGCTAGCTCACTTTTAGAAAGAAGACCTATTTTTTTATAATGTTTTGTGACAGCTTCATATATATTGTTTTTGAGAGTTTTTCTTATGAGTGTTTTAGAGAAAATGTTTTAGAGTAAAAATTGTACCTCCGTTAAAGAATTTCTCGGGTGTTCTAAAGTGTTTCATGAGTCATTTTTTCTAGAGAGAAAAGTCTGAGAAATCCCCTTTGAACAATGTGAACTCTTGTAATTCTCTCTAACTATTTAGTGAAATCTGCAATGGTAGTAGAAAACTAGACGTGCATAGATAAAGTGAACAAGTATAAATATGATGTCGTTTCTCCTTCCTTTTACTTGATTTATTATTGTTCTTGCGTAGGTGATAAGATTAGTTTATCTAGTTTTCTGAGACCTATTTAAATTGTTAATTGATTCTGCATGTTAGAGGTTAAAAACTATTGGGGAAGAAATCAAAATAAACCAAACAATTTACGAAAGCGAATAACAAACTAGGCCCAAACTTAATAGCCTAAAGATTATTTTGATTCCTCAAACCACCCACAATTCAGATCACAAGATTAATAAAACTGAAAGTAAAGAGATTCAAGGAAAGAGACACTTGACACCAAGATTTATACTGGTTCACGCCAACAATAAAATGGCTACGTTCAGTTTTTGCAACTCCAGGTTCCACTAAATCAGCTGAAGATTACAAAGGGAAACACTAAATTAAACCTCATCATGCAATCTCGCTCTTAGTGTTCTTGGTTAGCAAAACCAATACAAAAGAACACTCTCTTAAAGTGTCTATACTCTCTAGGAAGTCCACACACCTCTCTCTCACAAAAACACTCACTCTAGATCTCTACATCTTTAGATTTCTAGACTTCTATCTGTGTTTCTGTCATACTAGATCTTTGTGAGTTATAGGTGTATTTATAGAGGCTCACA
>JAOANK020759735.1:0-10934 GCA_026257165.2 Telfairia occidentalis | reverse complement strand
AATTGTACTTAATTTCTCTAAATTTGCGTACTTTAGTCCTTGTGGGATCGACCTTGACTACCAATTACTACCTATGACTGCGTATGCTTGCGTAGTGAGTTTTTGCACATCAACATTCTTCTTTTAAAATAAATAAGAGATCATTGATTACTAGTATCGTGTTAAGATTTGATTTCCATGTTGCGTAGTTATCTCCGTTAAGTTTCTTGGAAGCTAGTAATTGAATAATCGAACTAGTCATTATTGAAATGATAAATAAATTCTATTAGTAAACTGATTAACTCTATTTTCTTAATCTAATCAATTTTAGCAAGTTTTCATAAATTACCAAATATTATTTAATTTGCAACGATACTTCAGTGAGTCAGAATAATCCCTACCGAGGGCAGTTAATCACTCCTTCGTTGAATCAAGACATTCTTGACTAAACACTAATACAAGAATAACTCTTATTTCATTATTATTTAGTTATCATTAATTTGGTCAACAATTTACTAATATTGAGTAAATCTTGTAAGTGTAGACCCTACATTTTCAGATTTCAGAGATTGGAACTAAACAAGCTTTCGAGAGAAAGACAATGCTGAAAACGAACCTAAGAAACCCTATCTATTTCTGGAGTTCACGGTGTTACGAATCTTATGTTACAAACCCTCCGACTGGATAGGCGTCTATTATTACGCCAAGCAGGTGCAACATAGGAATCTCACAGTGCGACCTAATGAAAGAGACTGTAGGACATGTTGACACATACTTTTCACCCACTTACTATGAACTACTTCTCCTATTCACCTTATTATTGATTTATGGAAACACTTTCCGAATGGAGCAGTCACGGTAAAAGCGACACAAAGCCTTGCATAAATCTCACGGTGTGAACTCTTAGGGACGTGAGAGCTAAAAAAAAATAGTAATATGTACTATTTCTCTCCCACTAAAGTGTTCTATATGGTTTTTGGGTATTGTTTAACTTAAGTATATTCCAGCTGATAAAACAACGTAAGTCTAGGTGATTAATCCGAGCATAACTTCTATACTGAATTTTAACCTACGATGTCTATGTGATAAACCATTTATTATCTCACATCGCTCATGCATGCTCATAAAATCGGGTTAACTCAACTTAGACTCCGACTCGATCCCCAGGTCGTTGGTGTTCCGTAAACTGTCAACTTAAATACCTCCAACCTTAGATAGGATCTTGTCGGGTGAGTTTGTAAACTTAGTTTTACAAGAAATCGACTTAATTTAACTATTAGATGAGGTTGATTTGAGTGATTAACCCTAAGTGAGCATGTTGCTTATCTGTGTTATAAATTTTAAATGTCTAATTCATTTTATAACACTTATAAAATAAATGACATACATATGTATACATATCATAAATGAATATAGCATTTATACTAATTCTCATGATATCTATTCATGCATATTATATATTATAACAATTATAACATACTTGTAATGCATGAAGCATGATTATCTTGTGGTGGGGTTTTTAAATCTATATGATATACATTATGCATATAAGATTTAATTTAATTTAAACATACATTCATAATGCATAATTAAACTAAACAAGCTAAAATGAGTTGATTTTGGCATCACAAGCACACAATTTGCCAAATTATTACAACAATAATAATCTTCCAAATGTGCTTGAACTGACCCGAACCACTTCGAACCAACTTCCAAACCACCAAAAAAGGGCTGAACTGGCTGGAATAATGCTTGAATTAAACCAAAACCAGTACTGGACTGATCCTCTCCGCACATGAGTTTCTGGATTTGAAGCATAGCGTCGAGACGCTGCCTGGGTAGCAGCTACACTCTGTTTCTTCCAGCTGCGTTCTTGTTCCAATTTCTTGAAATTACAGCCTAATTTCAACTCTAATTGACACCAATAAATTACAGACCCTTCATCACACATTAAAACCCTTACATTACCGAGCAATTACAATTTAATTCAATGGTTTAAAGCTTAATTTTATGTCAAAATCACAAACCACCATTTTAGTACCAACAAGCATTCATCTCATGAATTCAACTCCACCAATGCAAATTGAGTGCAATTAGCATGTTCTGATACCAAGTGAAAGAGTAAATAACATGCAAGCATAGAGGATTGAATGAAATTGCATTCTAAAAAGCTCAATTAAAGGGTGAAACATGCATAAAAAAGTAAGGAAAAACAGAGAATTGAGAATACAACCTTTGTAGCTTCAATTCCTCTTTGTTTCTTCACAAATTTGATCACGAACACTTGTTGGACCGCCACGACAGTCTTCTCAGCTATTCTCCGGCTTAAGAATGGATTGCGGGATCCAAATTTGTGGTGAATTGAGGGAGAAATGGATGAAGAGTGAGTATGAGTTTCAAACTCCAATTTGGGGCAAATTCCTTTTGAAATCCAAAAAGATGAACCCCATTTTTGCACACAATTGATCCATTTATAGAAGGATCAAATGCACACAAAATTGACATGTAATTAGAGTATGATTTGGTGGTTAATCAAGATGAAAACACTTCATCTTTTGGAAGAAAAACTAAATATTAGTTGATTTTCCCACTAATTTGGTATTTCTTTTTTTTTTTTCTTTTTTTTCTCCTTTTTTTGTTTTTCTTTTGATTTAAATATTTCCAAAATAAATAAAAAGGAAAACTATTAAATTATAACTAATTTTAATTTAATATTATTATTTTAATATCATATATTAAAATAATATTAAAACCACATCAATCCCAATTTTTCAAAAAAATAAATTTTCTAAATATGAATCCTTATTCATATATATAATATTTAAATCTTATTTAAATATCATTTTCAACTCTCCTTGATCGTTTAATTCACAATTAAATGTTGAGATGTTAAACATATCGAATATATTTAATGCTCACTCCGTTAACCAAATTTGAACGTTTCAAATTTATTCACCACACTATTCTAAAGTTTTATCCAATGTGAGTTAGTCGAGGGACCTAATAGACCTATAGATCATGAGCTCCAATGATCCGAGATTAACCGGTTAAACTCTTTAACCTAGTTAACCAACATTCGTTAACTAACAGGTTACTCTACTAAAGCCCATAACTGCACTTTCCGCACTATAGTATATTTCTGTCCATTTGATATAACCATGATCAGTAAATCGACCCTTCACAGATTGTTCGTGATCTCAGTTGGGTCAAAATTACTGTTTTACCCTTGGATTACGTCTTGCTCTTTAAGTACCACTGACCCTCTAATGAACAATTGGTTTGTGGTCGAACCACCAAACCATTTCCTCTCAGGTCAATGAGAGAGTGGGGCCCCTTTATTCAAGACCTAGAATCAGCAGTTAAGGGAACAACCTCTCTACTATCCCTATAGTCGAGTAGGAGTGAATTTCATCTTACAAGACTATGTCCCCAACCATCTACTGGGTCTTACCTCTGAAATGGGGGCCTTATTGAGTAGGCGATGATGAGCCTCTCTCACCCATGCAGATCTAAGAATAATCCCACATAAACAAGAGTTCATAGTTAGCTAAGGATTAAGTTCGAATTACCTAGGTCATCTATTTAAATTTAGTCAGTGTTTAACAGTAAACGGTGTTATAAAGAAACAGTGACTATTTCGCGGTCCAGTCTTATGCAAACTCATTGAATAGAACGCTCCCACTAGCATGTCTCCACATGAACAATTGAAGATCACATCATTTGTATCAAATACAAAATGAGTCGTGTCCAATAGTGTTCCCAGGATAAGGTACCCAGCTTAATCCTTATACTATAGACCATTTTGGCCATTTACTCGAACTTGATCCATTTTAAGTCTCCACATAAAGTTCAAGTACTCATACTATAGCCATGGCTTTTTAGTTTTTTGGATTTATAGAGTTATACTTAATAATTCACTTATTTAATAATAAATTTACTGAATAAGTTCAATAACCACTTTATTAATAATGGAATATGTTTACAAACCACGAGTTTTAGGACATAAAATCCAACAATTCCTTCCGTCGATAGATATTTCATCTCAAAAATTATAATTTATTGTAGTGATTGCCTACTGGGTTTTGGCCTAATGTGTATGTAAAGAAGGTTATAGGACAAACCCTAAGGATGCTAAGGAAAATAACGTATTATGTAGAAATGCAAAAACACAGAAAGTTTCTCCCATTCTTCCCCCGTAGTTGCCATGAAGAAGAATAGTTTTTCTATGTTTTTCAACGGTGCCGACATTGGTTATGGTTGATCGAAAATAGATGAGAAGATCCTGTTGTGATTGGGTTGATTTAATCACTAATTGAATTGATTTTGAGTTCTCGGGTATTTTACATAGCTAGAATTTTCCATTCAAGATTGATTGTATTCTTTAGGTAAAACTAGAATATGTAATATCATTTGGCATGGAACAAAAATAACAATTCGTATTAGAGCTTATTTTTTAGTGTTTTATTTTACCAAAAAGCCATGATAACCATCGGTTCTCCTTTTTTTTATTCTTCAATTTTTTTGGTATTTTTGTCTCAAACTAGGTGTTGCCCATGCCTTTTTTTTTTTTTTTTTTGGTAGGATGAGCACCTAGTTTGATGTGGAATGATTTAATGGTAAGGGAGACTATAGACACTGAAAATTGAAAATCCTAGCGATCTTGAGACAACAAAATTTTGATTACGCTCTCATGGATTAAAAGGATATTCTTGAGAGAGTTACCCCTGCTGAACTTTCAGCCATGGAGAAGGTGGTTCACAACCTTCTAATTCTTCACCTATTGGGTAGTGTCCTTCGACAAATGACATGTGAAGACACTGGTAGTAAGTTGTGGGATAAGTTGCAGTCTGCATATCAAGTTGCGTTTATTTCAAATAAGTTATATCTTATATCTAGGTTCTTTAGTTTTAAGATGGATTCAAATAAAAGCATGAGAGATAATCTTGATGACTTTAATAAAGATCATTTATGACTTAGAAAATATTAATGAGACATTTTCTAATGAGAATCAAGCTGGTATTGTTTGTAATTCTCTTCTTTATGCTTATAATGATGTGAAATCTATTATGAAGTATAGAAGAGATGATTTGACTGGTGTTGTGGTGATTAATGCAATTAAAATGAAAGAATTAGAGTTGAGAGAGAATAAAAAAAAAGTAGAGAATCCTTGTATGCTAGAGGTAGATCTGAGAATAGAAGTCAAAAGTCTAATTGGAGAAGAGTAGGTCAAAGTCGAGGGGGCCAAGGATGGAAAGTGTTACCACTGTTAGAAAGAAATTTACATTTGGAGATTTTGTCTTGACCTTAAGAACAAACAAGAGGATAAAAAGAAAGAAGAGTCTAGTGGGGTTAACCTTACTGAAGAGTATGACCAAGTCTTTATGGTTAGCGTGCCTAGCGAGGACGAAACTTTTATTTTAGAGTAGAGATGTTCTTTCCATATGACACCCAATAGAGATTGACTAGAGGACTTTCAAACCAGTTCGAGGGGTCAGGTAAGGCAATTGTAAATTTTGTGATGTAGAGGGTCAAAAACAATTAGACTCAAACTCGTAATAAGAGCGTTAGGTTGTTGGTTGGAGTTAGTTACAAACCCAAAGTCAAACTAAACCTTATCTCCCTTAGTATGTTTGATAAGCTAGGATACACCATTAAGTCAGACGATGGGACATTGAAAGTCAAGAAAAAGGTATTATCGTAATACATAGAGGGGTCCTTAAAGAGATACTTTATTCTTTAAAGGGTTCAACCATTGTAGGGTCAAGTGCCTTAGCTAAGAAGTGTAACAACTCCAAAATTGTCTTTAGGCATAGGTGTCTAGGTCACATGAGTGAGCAAGGATTGAATGAGTTAGTTCAATAAAGCCTTATCCCTAATTTAAATGATGTAGACCGAGACAATTATGTTTGGTAAGCGAGTGCATATTTCTATAAGAAATCTAGAGTATGTCCATGCAGACTTATGGGGGCCATTAATAGCACTCAAAATGTACTCTATTAGGGTCTTTAATTTAGTAGTTTTGTGGTTTATAAGTGTGCTTTGATGCTTTTCTTTGTAGATTTATATAGAAACCGAGCATTTGGATATAAAATATTAATTTGAGGTTGTTCAAGTCGAAAAATGAGACAAAAGGGTATCAAAATTGTCCAAGATATGGAAAAAGCAAAGAATTTGGTGCAAAACCCGAGAGCTTAGCGTCTCAAAGCCCTCTTAGGCGATTAAGAAGCTCCAAAATTGATGGAAATGAAGCGTTGTGACGCTGTGAGAGAATTCTTCTGATTTTTCAAGATAACCAGTTGCAATTCTATAATACTAAAGGGTAGTGTCGTGATGCTACCCCCTAGCGTCTTGACGCTACCTCGTCTGGTATAAAAGGAATTTTTCACATAGAGCTTTAGGGAGAGCCCTTGAGCACGATTTTTGAGGAACAATGCCATTATTGGCCTTGGTTACTGTACTTGAGCTTGTGAGAGGATTCTTTGGAGTTTGTGGGTGAAAATCAAGAGTTGGGGAAGCGATTTAACGATAGATATGGTGTTTGGAACGATCTGGGAGTCCCTTTTTTTCTCCTTTATCTTCTTAGCTACTATTTTTATTGAATTTTTGGGTTGTAAATTCTATATAATGTGTGGCTAAATTTCTTGTAATTCTAAGGTATTGGTAGTTTGTCCTTTCCTTCTCTTTCTCATTTATTTTTCATTGAATGAGTTTTATGTTGCATTTATTGTGTAAAATTATGTGTAACCAGAACTCTTGTTAGCTTTAGGGTGGTTGATGGATTTTATGGAGCTTTAATTTGTTGTTGAACTCTTGAAATTTAATTTAATGCTTTTTCCATTCTACTATTCTTATTCTTAATATTTTTCGTTGCTTGATCACCGATAAAAATTGTTGTTGTATGTTTAATATTTTGCTCGAGAGAGAGGACATTAAATTAGACAAAGAATTATAGTCTAGCGTTAATTTATGCACGAAAGTCATAAATAAGTGTTAGAGGTTGTTAATGGAGGATCGTTTATGTCTTACTAATTTGTGGGCAATTAGGCTGAGACAGTGATCCTAGAATGAGTAGGAGAAAGGGTTGAGCTAGAGAGAGGATATACCCAACAAATAGCCCCCTAGACTTATGAAACTAATATTAGATTAGACATGAGGTTTATTTGATTGAATTAATTGACTCCACAAATGAGATCAACACCCTATAACTACCTTTACCATGATTTTTTTCCCAAACTCCATTTTATTTTGCATGTTTAATTTCAGTTTAGACTTCACTCATGTTGTTTACCTAGATAAAATTAATAATTAGTATCTTAGTAGTTAATATATTTAATAACCTAATCTCTAAAGGGTGATACTTAGTCTGACGACCAATTTATATTACAACTTGACCTATGTGCTTGTGGTATGTGTCAATCACTTTCTCAATTTTCATGTTAAGTTTATGAGACCTCGATTTAGATTTATGATGATTTTAGTGTGGCTTGAGAACTTATGGATATCATTTAGAAATCATTTTTAAACCATTAGATTTTGTACCCGTACTGATTTTCCAAATACACTTGATATGAATATGTTTCTGTAGTATATATATGATATATATGAGTTTGTGGTATCTACTTTGGCACACATTTAGACTTTGGGCTATGTATCGAGGTGCTTTACCCTTTAGGGGTTGCTCTGCATGCGTATGACTAGTTTTCCCTCTGTGTATCTTCATATTATTCGATGTATAGTATTACTAGATCTGCTAGATTATGTATTTGGGACACCGTGCATAGTATGACTAGTTTGCTATGCTATATATGTCAAAAATCTTCGTGTATGGTATGACTAGTTTCATTCTGATGCATGTATCGAGTTTACTAGACAATAATATGACTAGTTTTCGGTATATGGTTTAGTAATGAGTTTTCCTAACCATGCAATAATGTTCTAGATAATATGTTTTAAAGATCTTCTACTCTCACACCTTTAAAGTTACGTATATGCAAATGAGTTTACAAGTATTTTAAGGTTTCCATCTAAATGAATATTTATTATGTTTACAAGCTATTGTCTACAATTATATTTATGATAAAGTTTTCTGAAGTTCAATTCTTAATTATGAACTCTTACCACTCATTGAGCATATTAGCTCATTCTTTCTTTTCAAAATTTTCAAACAGGTAGCACTTGAGTATCTAATGAGCCTACCAAGGTCGAGATCTACCACCAATCTCATATGTATCACATATTAATTTGCATGAACATGTAGTGTTGTCGCCTCATTTTTTGTAATTAGAGTGGCTAGTATTATTATTTTGATAACATTGTACTTTTGTTAGATTTATAATGGTTTGCAAACTTAAAATGCATGTCCTCCGTATTGATTCTTTTGATGTGGTTTTAGTTTTATGATGTAGCTTTTGAACAATGTGTGAGGATGTACATTGGATTGTAGTTGATGTTGTTGTGTGAGGAAAATATTTTGAAGTGTAAGCTTTTACATTTCAAGCGTGTTCTATCACATTTACAGAGGAAACCCTACATAAATATTTATTGTTTTTGTAAATCAAAACTTCTGCCCACCATCTTTGATTTGCAAAAGTTAATTTAGTTTACATTAGTTGACAATGAATTTCATAGTTAAGTTGGAGTCTACTGTCAGACACGACACATAAGGTTGAATAGAGTTATCTGTGGTGGGTAGTGTCAACTATCTTTACAAAATAAAAAATTATAGGCTTGTTTGTATAAATAAGAATTTGATTCTCAGGGATACACAAATTCAAAAATCTAGAAGGCAAGGGTTTTTAAAAATCCATGTTAAGACCCGTGTAGACTCTTAGGACCCGTTTACTTCCTTTCAATCAGAATGGAGAGAAATCGGAATGAAAATCTCCTTTGATGCTGTTTACTAGGATAATCTTATAATAACACTATCAAATGGAATGAGAATCTTATAATTACTGTTGGAGTTTCACAAAAATTGTTCTACTGACAACTATCACCCAAACAATTTGAATGCTTTTTAGAATAGTCATAAATGAATAAAGAGGGATTGTTCGAAGTTCACATAAAATATTTCAACGATGGAATAAACCTGTCATGAGTTATTTGTTTTGATATTTTTTTTTCACATCTATAAATTACTTACACACTTGTCAAATATAAAAATAGGACATTAAAAGAAAACAAAAGAAACAAGTTTTTATATCCTTGAACCAATTAGATTTGCATTCATATACATATTCAAATTAAATCTTATCAAATTCTGTAGATAATATCAATTTTCCCCCATAAAGATTCACTCATATCATATGTGATATTTATGATGGTTAAAAATCATTATAAAATTTGAGAACTAAATAAGATTTTTTTTCCGCAAAAAATGTGCCAATATCATAGCCTTTCTTTTTTGTTTTTGGCAAAATACACTTTTGGGCCCTAAGGTTTGAGATAAATGTTTATTTGGTCGAAAATTTGAAAATTGGCACTTTTTTGTCCTTGAAGTCTGAAAAAGTTGATCTAAAGGATCCTTAAACTCATTTGATCATTAGTTGAACAGACAAATCACGTGGCATAAATAAGGTTGCAACATCATGTTCTCTTGGCCAAACATGATGGAGATGGTTTGAAACAGGAACAATTTACAATTCTCCATGGGAATGTCTACAACGTGGTTTCGAATGGACAATTCCTCCAATTTGTCGATGGCTAGGTCGACAGACTACGACAGATTTTTGTCATTAAAGAGAAGGAAGAGTAGAATGGAAATGAGAAGATAGAGAAGAGGAAAGATAAGGAGAGGGGTTGTTAAAAATATAAAATAAAAAATTCACAAAAACAAAACTACTCTAAAATTATTAAAAAAATTGTGTTAGGGGTAAAAAACCATCATGGCCCTAGTGGTGCCACGTGCGCAGGCCCACCTCGCTGGTAGCCGAGTTGGGATGTACAAGTTTAGTTCGACGGGACAAGGCCACCTTGAAGGGTAGTGCTAATCCAGAAGATAACGTCGGACAAGACGAATGGGGAGATATTCGCTCACCCCAATCAACCCCCACATCTGCCATGAATCGCAGATGATGCAGGATTCTCCATCAAGAGACAACCATCACTCGAGTATAAATAAGAGGTAGAACAAGAGAAAAAGGTAAGGATTGAGATCTTGAGAAAGTTCTGCATTCACTATTTCTGCCTTACTGACTTGAGTGTCGGAGTGTGGTCACCACGACCTCACCTTACCTCGTCCTTCATTTTTCGGTTTGAGGTCCACGTCATCCTCAGAAATTTTCTTGCATCAACATTTGGCGGTCTGTGGAAATCTTGACAGTTAGGCCAATTTTAGCTTTAAGAAGGTTAGGTCAGATTTCGATGTAGTCTAGTAATGAAAAAATGACAACTATCTTGCTAAACCCACCCCAGCCAACTAGGAGAGGTTGGAGAGGTTGTGGACGCCAGTCGGCTATGACACAGATCGAGGCCCTCAAAGCCCTGGTTCAAGACCAGGCTCAGATCATCCAGGCATGCAAAGACAGATGCAGGCCTTGACCAACCAAGTCCAAATGATGCAAGTCCATCAGCATGGGATGAGTGGCCGAGATGTCGCAACATGTACCTCAGGGGTCGAACCATAGGCTAGCGAGCGCCAAACTAAACAGCCGCCCGACAACGGACGCAGGAGGTCTGAGCCTGAAAGGAATCCATCAACAGTCTGGAGCCACTCGATGATCAGTCCATAATGGGCAAATCCCAGCCCAACCTACGAAAAAAATTGATGCAAAGAGGCATGCTTGTCCAAGGCGTGTTGCCCATGGCCGCATGCCCATGACAACTCTGTTCCCCCTTGTTTCCCTGCCATGTGTGGTGTTGTACAGATTCTTTTCGTTTCTTGTACTTTGTGTGGCGAGTGATTCCTCGCCACCTTGCATGTTCTTTGCTTTTCTTGTATTTTGGGTGGCGAGTGACTC
>JAOANK020759144.1:0-10939 GCA_026257165.2 Telfairia occidentalis | reverse complement strand
TGTTTACAAGCCATTCGAGTTTTAGGACATACACACCCAACAAACTCCCACTTGGACTGAAACTCCAATGGCGTACAATGTCGTTGAGTTAGAAGCAGAAAGCTATAAATACAATAAACTAGGGCATCCTGTCCCCCAATTTTTTGTATTTGATACAAACGATGTGATCCTGAATCGTTAATGTAAAGACATGCAAGTGAGGGCATTCTATCCAATGAGTTTGCATAAGATCGGACCACGAAATAGTCACTATTTCTTTATAACGTCATTTACTGTTAAACACTAACTAATTTCAAATTGATGACCTAGGTAACTCGATCTTAATCCTGAGCTAACTATGACCTCCTATTTATTAGCGATTTTCCTTAGATCTGCATGGATGAGAGAGGTTCATCATCGCTTGCTCAATAAGCCCCCCATTTCAGGGATAAGACTGAGTAGATAGCTGAGGACATAGTCCTGCAAGATGAAATTCACTTCTACTGGACTTTAGGGATAGTAAAGAGTTTCCTTAAGTGCTGATTTCAAGTCTTGAACAAAGGGGCCCCACCATCTCATTGGCCTGAAAGTGAATCGGTTTGATGGTTGGACAACAAACCAGTTGGTCATTAGAAGGTCAGTGGTAGTTAAGAAGCAAGAGGTAATCTAGGGGTAAAATGGTAATTTTGACCCAGCTGAGACTACAAACAACCTGTGAAGGTTTCACTTACTGATCGTGGTTATATCAAATGGACAAAAATATATCTATAGTGAGGAGAGTGCAACTACGAGCTTTAGTAGAGTGACTCATTCATTAACGAATGTTGGTTAACTAGGTTAAAGATTTTGACCAGTTAATCTCAGATTGGTTGAGCACATGATCTATAGGTCCATTAGGTCCCTTGGCTAGCTCACATCGGATAAAATTTTAGAACAATGTAATGAATGAATTTAAAATGTTCAAATTCGGTTAAGGGAGTTAGCATTAAATATATTTGATATATTTAACGTCTCAACGTTTAATTGCGAATTAAACGATCAAAGGAGAGTAGAAAATGATATTTAAATGAGATTTAAATATAATATGTATGAATAGGAATTCATATTCGAAAAAATTATTGTTTTCGAGAACTCGGGATTGGTGTGGTTTTAATATTATTTTTATAATATTAAATTAAAATTAGTTTTAATTTAATATTAAATGCTCACATGAAGCCACCTCTTTTCACCTTGATTCATCATCAATTGAGTGTCAATTGATGGTGAATTGAGTTTGCATGAATTCCTCTATAAATAGAGGTTTGTTTTAAGTGCAAAAAGGGTTGGAAAATTAGTGGTTTCATAATGAATTTCTCTCATTTCTTCCAACTCTCTAAAACATACATCTACTCTTTATCCTCCCAAATTTGTCACAAATTTGGATCCCACAATCCGTTCTAAGGTCGAAGAATAGCCGAGAAGACTCTCGTGGTGGTCCAGCAAGTGTTCATGTTCAAATCCATTGAGAAAGAAGGAAGAATTAGTCTTCAATGTTACTTTCTAATTCTCAGTTTTTTTCCTTTTAAATAATGCATGTTTATCCATTTAATTGAGCAATTTAGAGTGCAATTTAATCCAATCCGCTGTGTTTGCATGTTATTTACTCTTTCAAAAATGAATGCTTTCAAAGTTGTAACGATATGAATTAATAGGTTCAGATTAAGGTATAATGCTATTTTTCTTGAAATAGAATGTTGAGGCAAAAGAATTGCAAGATTGAATCACACAACAGTAGTCTAAGAATCCTCATAGATTTTTGAATTATCTTAAGTTAACTCCCATTAATCTATATGGATTAAACCTGTTATTTTTTAGTATTAGGTGAGTAATTATCCCTAACCTCCTCGCTTAGTAAACTGCTAACCTAAGCTAGAGGCTAATGTGTTTTAAAAGCAACCTGCTCCTTTTATTTTTTCCAAAAACATAGAAAAGATTTTCATGCGTGTTGGTCAGACAGACACAAATATCAAATAACAAAAAATACTCTTAAAACAATATAATTCCACAAAGTTTACTTTAATTCCAATTCAATTCAATAACATTCCCCTTAATCTTTACCTAAAACTGATTAGTTCATGTTACAAGATCGAAAAAACAACAACTAAATGGAAGTAGTAAATGCATCGATATATAATGAAGTCTAAAGGAACGGTAGAATTCTGTAGCTCCAAGAAAGAAGTCGCAAGAATCGTATGTTCTGCTCTAGCATTCTATGAAGTTTCTTCATTCTTCAAGTTCTTCTCTACTGGAATTCAATAATGTCTCAAAAACTAAAAAGAATCAATAATTGAACAAACTAATTGACTAAACTTTCTCCAAAATTCTAAACTAAAAGCAATGACCCTCTCTTTGGTGGAAACCTCCTCTATTTAAAGCTCTTTTCTTGTGTTTAGGAGGCGCATTAGGTAAAATCATCCATGTGTCATGCATCTAATGGCTGATTAAATTTGGATAGAAAGATTTGTTTTCGTATTTTAAATTTTTGCTATTCTCACACAAATTCTCTGTGTTTGTTTTACTCCAAATTGATCGATCAATTTTTCTGCTAAAATAATGTTTCATCATTTATCTACTGGCAAAATATCCAAAATCAATAGTGGTTAAGCATAAATTTCTCCAATTTTATTCAATTGCTGTCATAAATAGAATAATTCATCAAAATGAAGATTTTCAAGTGTCCTAGATACAAAACATAGGTAATTCAAGCAATTAATCTATGAATCAAAGAAAATTACTCCAATAAAGAGATGGTATCTAGCCTAAAAGACTCCTAATAACTCTCTTTTGGAGAGTCATTAGCAACCTTTGTAAGAACAAGCACCTCCTAAACACACACGGTAACACCTAGCGAGCACACAAAGAATCACCCAAGGGAAAGAAGAAAGGACTAGCCTTGATGGTCAAGCCTTTGGATAAGAAAACTTATTCTCAATCTAAAGTCAAAACACTCCACACGTTTGATAACCAATCAAAACTTGAATGTTTCTAAGGAACATGCAACCTAAAGCTAGAATGCAACATACTCTCAGTAATTTGGAGCAAAGAGAGCAACTTTCACCATTTTCATTTCATCAAAATGTCTCACATAATGTCTAACCTCAAAATTTACAAATGAGGGCTTTTAAATAGCCTCATGGTTGGCAACCTAAATAAAATAAACTAATCCCTAAAACTAACCTAACTTGAATAATGTTTAGTTACTAGTTATTTGAGAGTTTTTAAAATGAGCCCACTAAGCACACTTAGCTTCATTGTTGGGCATAATAACTATTAAAATAAATTACACATGAAATACCAAAGAAGGTTATATGAGAAAAAATGAAAAATAAGTTTAGGGTTTAAACCCTAAATATCTCATAAATTGAAGCTCTCGAGTTAGGTATCTTTATGTTGCATTGAAGCTCATTTCTCCACTTATTTTCGTTCCTGATGAAGCTTGAAGCTTATAACACATTCAACATTTTCTTGTTAAATGCGCACATATGATCATCCAAAGTGTGTGTCTGTATTTTTTTGAACGATCTTATAAAAATTGTATAAAACATCATAGTTCAATCTTATACAATCACATTGCATACAATACCTTCTTTATTCACATGTGTGTGATAACATGCCACATGTGAGGAAGAACCACCTTAACTCACATGTTACCACAATATATATATATATGAGAAAAACTATACGTAGCACTTGCATCATGAATGATCTATACAAAACTATTTGTAATACTTAGGGGTTGTTAGACTGGAGTTTGTTAAATCTGGAGGGTGTTAATAAGTTTTGGAAGTTGTGAAATTTGTGTTTGGGTGTGTAGTTTTTAAGTCTTGAGCAGTGAAGTTTGTGTTTGGGGTACAAAATTGTTTAATATGGTTTTCTTAAGTCTGCGTTTTTCCGTAGTCAGGTTTTTTTCTAATATTTTAGAATTAGTTCAACTACTCATTTTCATTAACAAACACTAAAATTTTTAAATCAAGAATCCAATATATATAGAGGTAGTGATTCCATATATAATATATATTCTTTAGAAAAATATTAATTATATGTTAATTTTAGCCATATTTCTAAATATTAAAAATTAATCTTCTCATTTTCTAAATTATATTTTTTAAGATTGCACAACAACATATCTCTTTTAATTAGTGAACATAATCATCAATAAAACCTTTTTCAAGAATACAAAACAAAATATATATTGCCCTTGATACATGGAAATATTTTATGAGAGTTTTATTCAATTTAATTACACAAAAGAAAGTTGATCCGTGATTATCCAAGAAAGGTAGAGGAGAATGGGCAATCAATTGACCTTTCCAAGGAGATGCATGCACTACTTTTTTTTTCAATTGGCTTAAGATAGAGAGGAAACTTTTAGTCTTATGAATATAAGTGAATAAATTGTCAATGAGTTGGACACCGTCGTCCACTATTAAGTTCGGGATTTGTTCGAGCTGATCCATCACTTCTTTGTGTTGTGTGACCTTCAGTTTGTACTTTTCTTTCTGCCATGACATAATCTTCTCTAGCTACTTTATCTGCATAGATCACATTGTTCTACCAGATGAAGCCCATTTCCCTCTTTCTCCCCCTTGATGATATGGTTGCTGTAGCATTAGGCCTACTTGTAGACGTCTCCAGAATGCATCCTCATATGCGTCTATTGTAGGGTCTAAGTTTTTTGCCGGTTGAGTTTTCTGCTACGATTTTAATGTACTGTACAATTACAACTATATTGAATTAATTTTTTCAAATTTAAATTATTAAAGATTTGGAAAAAAAATAATTTTCACCCCTAAATTTATCAAGGTGTATCAATTTACTTCATAAACTTGCAATTTCATCAAATTGGATCCTAAACTTAAATAAGTGTCGAAATTTTAACCTTCTATTCAATGTTTGCTATTTCACCCATTGATTTTTACAGAAAGCAATATAGAAATTATCATAAATTCACTAATTTCAATAAAATAAACTATTGCACAAAACTAAGTTTGATAAACGTACACATTAATCATTAAATAATTAACTTTGCAAAAATTCATAAATTTCAACCAAAGTTTTGCTCTATCAATTTTTCTCTTTATGTATGTTTTATAATTCATTGAATAGATATAAAAATACTTTTATAACGATTTTTCAAGAAAAAATTTCTTAGAGGGTAAGAAATTGTTACATTTCTTCAATTTTAGGGTTAACATTGCAACACTTATCTAAGTTTGAGGTTTAATTCGATAAAATTGAAAGTTTAGGGTGCAAATTCAACCCTACCAAGGATGAAAATATCTCGTAATTTGGAGAGTTATGAATACGAATTTAGAGAAGTTTCCAACCAAACTCAACCCCACCCAAAGATGGAAATATCTCGTAACTCAGATTTACGAATATTAAAAATTATTAAAAAGAAATAAATATCATTGATATTTAGATATATTGCCGAAAGAGGGTAGGAAAGAGTTTACTCCCCAATTTTCATATTCATACCTTGAATTTCCCGATATATTGACAATATATCGTGGAAATTTGGTGATATTTAACACCTTAACCCCATCTAACTCCTTGCTCTAAATGTAGGATGAAGTTTTGAAGTCCAATTCTCTCAACTCCTTCCTCCAAATACCCTTTACAAACTAGACGTAACAAATCAAAGTAAGTTTATCTATCTTATTCATATATACTTTAGACTTCTTAAAACACTAATCTTAAAGTACATTTTTTCATAAGATTGTTTAAGCCACATGAGATGAGGATGTGTTTGCCATAATTTTAAGAAAAAGTAATTTTTAAAGTTATGCCAAACACACTCAGAAATTCTCTTGCGGAATTTCTTGCGGAATTTTTTATTTTCTTTCCTAAAAAAATGAAGAACGGTAAAATAGTCATCATCAAATTCAATATATGTATATATTTTTTCAAAGGGAAAAAAAATGAAATATATAAAAACTTGAAAATGAAAAATAAAAGGAAACAACCTTAAAAAAAAAATACAAGGAAACAACCTTAGGAATAACTTGATTATCTTGTTAGTAAGGTACAATATTTTCAATCTTGTTCACATGTGAGAAGAAACAGCAATCATGTACCTAATTAATTTCAAAAGTAAAAGCTAGAATATACTTTCCTCATTGTAACGACCCGACTTCTAAACTTAGACCATCTAGAGTCGCTACTAGCATGCATGTTGTTAAATAAAAAAAAATTATAAAATTTTCCAAACTTGAAATCAAATTTTCATAAATAGAGAAATAACTAAGTTCCAAAATTGCAATTGAAAACAAGCTGGGATCATTGATTTTAAAGCAATTAAAAAAGAAAACCTAAACATAGTTCAAAAGTATGACATTCAGTTTCAAAACACTCAAAAGCGATATAACTTCTAAGTACACATGTGGAAGACTAAAACACGCGATCATGGCCTCTATACAACAGCTCCTCATCAGCCACCCAACCCTTGCTCTTACCTAAAAAAAATAAAAGGAATAAGTTGAGTATAAACTATACCCAGTAAGTAATTTTGACTCCTACAGTCAGACATGCAAGCACACACAATAATACAACTCATGTGGGACCTACTCTCTATCTTTACACAACGACTATAATCTTATGGAAGATCCTTAAGCACACAGCAACAAAGACACACAGTCTCATGGAGGTCCTTAGTAACAACTCTATAGAGACACATAGTCTCATGGAGGGTTCTCAAAAAAGCACACAGCAGAGATAAAAAGTCTCGTGGAGGATCCTCAAATAAGCATGCAGCAAAGACACACAGTCTCGTGGAGGATCCTCGAATAAGCACTCAGCATAGACACACAGTCTCGTGGATGATTCTCAAATAAGCACATAGCAGAGACACATAGTCTCGTAGACGATCCTCAAATAAGCACACAGTCTCACGGAGGCCCTCACAATATAGTTTTGTGGAGATAGTATCAACAACATATGTACATGCAACATACACTCAATATATGCATAGGTCCCAAACAAAAACACTTTATACAATTGAAACTCCAAGGCATCCAACATACAACATACAATATTTCAACAATAATTTCACAGCATGCTCGAATATCATCAAATGCATATCATACACTTACTTCCAATTACATCACACATCAAAGTACAAACATCAAACAATTCATCTGACCTCAACCAAGGGCTTATTTAGGAGTGAAGCCAACTTATCTTTCAATTCTAAAGGAAAATAGCAAGTAAAATGCAAGAGAGCCAGTAATCGATTCCTTAAGCAACCTAGGTCTAAACTCCCAAAATATCCTAATTAATTTCCTAACTTCCAATAAATCTATAATTAAAAAGAAAGACTAGTGTTTTTTAGGGGCAATCGAGGTAGGGAAGACACTACCTAATCTGGTCTAGTTGGAGCTTACCTGCCGCTACCGTCTGTCACATGTCGCCCCACGCGCTGCCTCAAATTGGTGAATAGGGACCAAATTCGGAATCTACTCAACCTTAGGACTCCAACGCCACTGTAATGAGTCGAAAAGGAGCTCCCACGCACCGCCAAGCACGGGAAGAAGATCGGCGCGTGTGCCACACGTGTCGCCACTATAGAGGATCTCTGTCGCGCGTGTCGCCTCATCGCCTCTCCGATCGTGATTTCGCTTCCACCAACGCATAGATCTTGACTTTGTGCTTCCTCCTGACCCTTTGTTTCGCCAAAAACACTTTCGTAATGCCTGAAAAAAAAAAAAGAAAAAATGTGGTTAAAGCAGAGAAATCTCGGGAAAACACAAAGTTCCAGAACTCCACTATCTTACCTGTTCTGTTTGGGATATGAAGATGTCATTAAGAAGTCGTCCTCAAAAGTAGAACTCAAACATAGTGAGGAAAGTTAGGGAAAACTGAGGAAAATGAAGAAAAAGGTTCGTCACCGGCCACCTACCACTACTGCCGCCACTGTTGCCACAGGCGGCTGCCTGCCACTGTTTGCTGCTACTGTAGGGGAGGAAGATGAGTGTGAGAGAGGAACAATTCCGGTAAGGGAGAGGGTGTTTGCTTGAGAGAGGAAGGAAAAATGAGGGGAAAATTGGGAAGGCTTTTCTTTTTGGAATAGGAAAAGAATTTGGCAGCTAGGATCCCTAACAAGCATATTTCAAGGGTTCTCCCAAAATTTTAATTTTAGTCATAGTTCACTTAATTACGAGTTTCTCATTGTCCTTAATTTTACCTTTTTCCAAATTGGTAAAATTTTTTAATTTTCAACAAATTAAATCTAAATTACTTTCTCTTTAATGACGCCATCAATTTTCAAAATAAGCTCCAATAATCTTTAAAAAAAATAATAATAATAATAATAGAAATATAAATAAAAATAACCGGGGCGCTACGCTCAGTCGACTTGTGTAATTGATTAAAGATGAATAAAATGTAGTACTCCATTCATAATTTGTATGTGTAGTTCAAGCGTCTCTTGATGCTTGGCGAAAAGATAGTCCCAGAAATATGAATCAAGAACTCGCGAGTAAAAGCAACTACTTTTATGGATACACACACACATAAAGACATTATTATTTATAGGCCAACCGCAAGTTGTCGGATAAGCCCCGAAGACAAAAAGCGAGAGTGGAAAAGAGAAAAAAAAAAAAAAAAAAAAGGGAAAATAAATTATAAAAACCCACCGAAAGCTTCTCCCAAATGCACTTTCACTTTAAGCATTTGTGAGTCAAAGAAAATATTTGACGAAAAACCTAATCATGCAGCCGGATCAAAGCTCAGAGCTTTACAGATTCCTAGCCCAGAACGGAGCCTTCAACCTGGCCGCCGCCGCCTCCTGTGGCTTTCCGGCTACCCAAAGCTTGTCCAGCTCCTCCTCTTATTACCCTTTGGAGTCGCCGGCGGCAGCCACTGAGCCACCGCTACTGCCTTCGCCCCAGGACAGAGCCCTCGCCGCCCTCAAGAATCACAAGGAAGCTGAGAAGCGGAGAAGGGAGAGAATCAATACTCATCTTGATAAGCTTCGGACTCTCCTTCCTTGTAATTCTAAGGTATTTCATTTCTATCACATATCTCATTTTTTATCTACCAACAAAAACTAATTCATTCATACACACTTTTGGGCAAACTTTCGCTTGGTGACAACTGTATTTTCTTTTTAACACAATTTTTCTTGTTTATAAACGATATTTATCTGGGAAAAAAACAATAATATTGATTACTGGAAAAACAAAATCGTACTTTAGTTATGAATTACGAAATGATTATTCTTGTTTTCTAAATGAAACTTTAATTTTATGACACTATACATAAACCAGCAGTAATATTGTGAACATCAAAAATTAGATTTAAAAATAAATTATAGATATATCTAAGTGACAAAGAAAAAGTTGATTTTACAAATTCCAATATAAAACAGAGGTTTAGAACATGTCGCTGTAAGGATTCAGCTTCGGTTAGAATTAGCGTGTTAATTTCTTCAGGGTGCTTGGTTGCTGAGAAAACACAAGAAGAAAAAGACGTCGTGTAAAAGCGTTTTCTATCAAAAAATCAGGCTGTCAAAATTGAAATTTGTTTTTGGCAATTATTTTTCCTCTCGTTTAACTGCCAACCAATCAAAAGGAACGAGGGAGTGACTACCGCTGATATGTTTGTTTGTATGTGGTCAAAGAAATAATAATGATTTCACTCGTATATATTATATATATGTGGCGCCGTTTTAAGAATCCCTTTTGTGAACTCCAACTCTAATAGATTTTCTGCACCAAACCACAGGTCTTGTTCACTTTGGTGAGACTGTTTTTTTATGTTCAAACTGCAAGTCCCTGCACGGCAAAAAGTCGTAAAATGCAACGCTTTTTCCCTCAGTTACCTTAGTTTCTAGGGTTTTTCTATTTGGGAAAGTTTCCAAGCTTTCTAACCTTACACTAATAATTTTACAGTTTCCTTTTTTATGTAATTGCTCGTTGTTTCTAAATGTTAATTGTGAGAATATGTAAATTTATCTCGTGGCTTTTCCATAGATTTTTTTTCCTTCGGAAAATCAATGTCAATATTCTTTTATTATATTATTAAATAAACTTAAAATGGAAACCCGATTTTTTTTATGCTTTAAATTATATTTTATTATACTATTCATACCTTTGCAAGTTTCTATTTTCACCTTTGAATTTTCGTAAATATCTATTTTTGGTCTTTATTGTTTAATTTTTATATTGCGGTTAAATATAATCTCGGGCTACTATTTTAAAAAATTGTAGGATAAAATTACTACATATGGCATAAAAAAAAGATTTCAGTTAATTAAATATTAAGAATCTTACGAAAACGATATATATGTGTGTGTATATATATATATAATGCAAAACTGAAACAATGAGGCGATTTGATTATAATTTTGCTTTTTGTTTTTTTATATTTAAAACTTAAGCTTTTAGTAATTACATATATTTAAGTTTTTTATTATTGATTTGAAATCTTAAACAAACTTAAAAGAAAAAACAAGTTTTTCAAAACTACATTTTTAGCTTTTGAAATTTAACAATGGTTTAAAACTGATTTTGAAAGTAGATTAGAAGAAAGTAAGATAATAGTAAAGTAAACACACTGTTAAAAAAACAAGTTATGAAGCAGGACCTAAAATATAGTATTTATTTAATTTTTCATTATAGAAAAAAGTTTATAATTTTAGAAAAACAACACAATACAAATCAAATTCAAACTTAAACGTAATAATGTATAACATAGTTTAGAAAAGTCAAACTTACACTGCATTTTTGAAATAATTTAAAAAGTTTTTGACATTCTTGAAAATATATATTAATGTTATATTAGAGAGTTAAATTTCTCTTAGAAAAGAAAGCAAACAAATATGAATAATTTTCGAAAGAACTCATTTTGTCTTACTAAAAAAAATTGTATATATATATATATATATATATATATATAATTTTGTGTTGTGGTTTGAGTGGTA
>JAOANK020758746.1:0-10941 GCA_026257165.2 Telfairia occidentalis | reverse complement strand
CGAATAACTCTTATTTTATTAAATAATTTGAATAAAATTACAAGACCACGAAGGTTTAGGGCATCAACCCCAACAATTTTCCTAGCCTATCACCCCCAGACTAATGGCCAATCTGAGATTTCTAACAGGGAAATTAAGCATATAGTGGAGAAGACAATTCAGACAAACTGAAGGGATTGGTCCCAGAGACTTGATGATGCACTATTGGCATATAGGACAGCCTTTAAGACACCAATTGGTATATCCCCGTACTATTTGGTATTTGAAAAAGCCTGCCACTTACCAGTGGAATTGGATCATCGAGCTTACTGGGCAATAAAGAAGCTGAACTTCGACCTTTAGAAAGTAGAGGAACGTAAACTACTTCAACTGAATGAAATGGAAGAGTTTTGAAGCCAAGCATATTAGAATGTAAGGTTGTACAAGGAAAGGACCAAACATGGCATGATCAATGGAGATTACAAAGGTCTTTCCAACCTAGTAACAAAGTACTTTTATATAACTCATGATTACGTTTGTTTCTAGGAAATCTGAAATCAAGGTGGTCGGGACCCTTCGTGGTGAAGAACATATCCCCATATGGAGCAATGGAGTTGTAAGGACAAGACAACTCAATTTGCAAAGTCAATGCATAGAGGATGAAGGTATAATGTAGAGATGAGGAAAGTTTGTTATATATATATACATACATATATAAATATAATAAAAAAGGAGATGGAGGCGCATTCGCGAACTAGCGTTGAGATGACCACAACATCTCAACGCCAGCTGCAGGTAAAGAATCCCACCAGCGGTCGTAGCGTTGTGAACACTGTCTTTATATCGTCTCAACACTATCAAGAAATCTAAAGTTAAAACTCCAGATTTCGTGTTTGAAAAACAGAACCCCCTTCAAACCTTTGTGCCAAAACCCCCTCTCCCTCAAATTCCCTCCAATTTTCTTCAAATTTCCCTTGATTCTTCACTTCTTCTTTATTCGATCTTAAAACTCAAACTCCTATTGATCCTATTTTGCCTGATTTTGAAGTTTCAAAGTTGATTTTGTTGCATTTTCACCAAAAATCACAACCCTCTCTTTTAAACTCCAATTTTTTACCAACCAAGATGAGTTCTAAAAGAGCCAGGAGGAACGTTGCAAGATCTAGTTATTTTGACTCACACTGATTTATCAATGCAGACGTCGGGTTGCACTACCAAACCTAAGTAATGAATAGATCCATCGTGCAAGAATGCAGGTTGGCACCATGCTAGGTCGAATAGCCTCAATTATATGATAATATAATACAAAGGGGATGGTTCGAGTTTGTGAGGTAGCCCAATACCGCTCTTGTCCCCATTGTCAAAGAGTTCTACGCCAACTTATGAGAAGGGGAATCTAGATCATTTATGCGAGGCCGAAGTGTAACTTTTGATGCAGTTTCTATAAATAGATACTACAGGGTGCGCGAGTACGAGCATGATGAGTAGTAGGCATATGATAGGGATCACGTGGATGTCATGCAAATTATTCAGGAACTCTGCTAGCTTGGGGCTCAATCGACAACCAGACGGGGCGAGGCTATTAAATTCAAGACGTCGGACCTCAACGTTTCAAACAGGGTGTGGCGTAGTTTCATTTGTGCCAAGCTGCTCCCTATGGCCCATATAAGTGATGTAACCAAGGAGCGCGTCATGTTGCTCTATGTCATCACCACGAGTACGACAATTGACATAGAAAAAATCATTTACCAATCCATCTGACACATTAACCGTGGATCGACCACTGGAGTGTTTGGTCATCCCTCACTCATCATGGCACTTTGTAGAGCAGCCGGGGTCACCTGGAACCCCAATGAGGAGAACGTCCACCCTAAAGCACTCATAGACAAGAACTTTATAATATGATTGTGCGGGACAGAGCCCATGGCACAGATATGAGAACCTAAGCTTCTCGAACATGATCCTGATCACATGGAGGTTGGACCATTTAGGTCGACACGAGCCCCTCAAACTAGTGAGGAATGTATGGAGCTACTTCGACGCCACTAGTATGAATATCGAGTGGAGTCATTTGGATTTATCTGCGAGCTCCAAGAAACGATCTAAAACTTCATATCCCCAGCATTTCCGAACATCCCTGCCCCTGGCCTTGATCCACTAGTGCCACCACTCTCATATTCAGACGGTGATGATGATGAGGAATGATCGAATTCTATCACTCAGGTGGTGTTCTTTTTGTTACTTTTATTTGTGTTTTTCTCTTTCTAGTATATTTATTTACCTTTATGTTTGTTTTCATTATGACGTTTGTGTAACTTTTGTCTCTTTTGGTTTTCGACTGTCGTCTCTCTCCTCAGGAACTCCAGCACCGTTGTACTTAGTGCACAAGCTTGCAAAATTCTATGGATCACGTCATTTACCAAGCCAGTTTTGCCCACTCTTTATTCTTTCTATTTTATACATTGAGGACAACGTATCATCTTAAGTTTGGGTGGGGTGTCATGAGTATTGTGTGCTAATATGATAGATTTTATACGATTGTGTGCTGAGTTCTTGCATTTTGTAATAGATTAAGCTACTTAGACCTTGAAATTTTTTATGATGATAGATTGACTGCTTAACCATGTGATAGATAAATAATATAACTGTAATACTTGCATGCTAAGGACTATGATTTCCCATGATTTGCTGTAACTTGTATATGAATTGAAATAGGGAAACTAGTAGGCATACTTTTGAGGTGAGCTATGTTTGAAATTCTTCTTTGAATTTCTTGCCTTTCGAGCATGTAGTCGTCCTATTTATAGTCCTGAAGGCTTAGAGAGTAATTCATAGAGTTAGACTTAAGCTGCTTTAAAATAGTCGGATTGTTAGATAGTGAAATTCTAAAATAAAAGAGACTTTGTTAAAACTTGTGTTTGTTGAATAAAGTACTCTTCCTTTCTTTGGCCCCTTAGTTGATGAGGAATGCTAAAAAAAAAAGTGAGTATGGTCCTAGAATAGAGGTGCTACTCGTAGTTGGATGCTCAGTGCCTAGGAAGCAAGGGTAAGCCAGAATGAAGGTAGTATGTCTTGACTAGGCTCCTCTCTTAGACAATTTTTCTTATTTGGTTGAATTATTTATTTTTAAAAATATATTTATTTTAAACTCCCTAAGTTAGAATTTTTCACTTGAAAAAAATTTAATACTAGAGTAAGGGTAGTTTAGGAAAGACTTCATTAAATGCACGCCAGGCTTGTAAGGATTAGAATAGGTTAGGCTTGCACACACACACGCAAGGGAGGATAAGAATGGGCTTTCGACTTGCCTACCAATAGAATGTGCATGAACATATCCTTTATTGACCTGATTACATGTTACTGTTCTTTGAGTTAAGAATCTGAACATGCTAGCATTGAAGTTCTGTTTTTTACTTATACTTTAATTTTGCTAGGGCTAGCAAAACTCTAAGTTTTGGGTGGTTGATAGCACCCAAAAAGTGCTATTCTAGGGCTTCTAATTTGGAGATTTTGTGTTTTATAAGTGTACTTTGAGGCTTGTATTTGTGAAATTTTGTAGAAATCGAGCAGTCTAGGAGAAATGATGCAATTGAGGTTGTTCGGGGTGAAAAATGAAACAAAAGAATCTAAAAATTGGCTAAGGCATGAGAAGAATGAAAGAGGAACCCGAGAGCTAGCGTGTCGACGCTAGTGGACAGCGTTGAGATGCCCAAATAGTAACCAAAATGCAAATTATTGTAGCGTCGAGATGCTAGAATAGTAGCGTCTCAACGCTACTACAAATTGGGCGAGGCAGAATGTGAAAATTTGATGTAGCGTCGAGACACTACTTCGAATATTTCCTCTCTTCTTTAAAAAAATATGGTGGCAATATGGTAAATATGGAGTGCAGCATCTCGACTCTGCGGCAATTTCAATTTAAGGAAACTTATGTTCTAGGTTTTAAGAGAACTATTTTTGGGAGAAAAAATTTCAAGAGAGAGAGAGAGGTTGATTTGCAGGGTGCTGAACGAGGGAGAGCTATTCCAAGTGTTTGTGAGTGAAAACTAAGGGCACGTTGAGCGGCTTGACGAAGGAAATGTCGTCGAGACGATCTGAAAGTTTTTCTTCTTCTTTTACTTACTTTTTCTAATATTTTGAACATTAAATTTGTGAGATTTTAGAGCCAATGTGTGGCTAAAAACCTTCTAATCTTAGGGTGTTAGACTTTTTAAGTTTAATTTGATGTGTTGATTTATTTTATAGTTGAATTTTTTTTTGGCTAAATCCTCCTAGTATTTGTGTAATTCATTGATATTCTTGCATGAGAATGTAGAATAAATTTTGTATTGTTGATTTAGCTTGAAGAAGTATGTCAATAGTTAGAACTTGAATGCTAGGCCTTTCAAAATTATGCATGAAAGCAGTAGGTTTAAATTGAGATAAATTTTAGAATCAATCAAATTGTCATCTTTTCTTAACAATTGCAAGAAATTGAATTGTTAATTTAACGTGAGGTTAGGTGAACTTGAGAAAGAAAACCTTAATTTGTTAGAACCTTTAAGCCTAGGATTTTAGCATCTAAAGGAGACCTAAAATTGCTTAATAAGTCAAATTAGCTTACAAAAAACCCAACACCCTAGGATTCTCTTATCTGGAAATTTTCTTCCTTAAGCGTGCAACCTCTTAGTGTTTTTATCTTAATTTTATCACTAAATTTAACCTACAAATCTCTAGATAAAATTGGAACAATTTATTAAAAATTAAGAAAATTTATAACCTTATTCCCAAAGGACGATACTCGACCTTAGAGTTGTTTTATATTACAATTTGACCCGTACACTTCCGATATCACGGTTGGTCGCACTTAAACACATTGCAGTCCAGCCTTATACAATCCCATTGCATACGATACCTCCACTCAGATGTCACCACATGAACGATCCAGGTAAGATCATTTATAACAGTTACAAAGTGGACCGTATCAATAATGTATCAGAATAAAGTCCCCAACCCTATCTATATATTGTAGACCATTTAAGCCACTACTCTTAAACTTGATCCTCTCATATGTCTTATACATACCAAGTTTAAGAAGACATCCAGTGGCTAAGGAGCGATTAGATATTGAATGTCGCTAAATTTGACAAGATGCACAAATAATTTTTAAGTTTATCTTATTTACATCATTATAGTTTACATTACGTCACAAGTTTCGGGCATAAATCCCAACATTTGGGTGGTGTGAATAGTGTGAGTTGTTCACTATTTGCAGATTTGCTAGAAGTTGAAGTAGATATGTCAAACGTTATGGTGCAGTGAAGTTTGATGTGGAGAAATTTGATGGAAGGATCAACTTTGGCTTGTGGCAAGTGCAAATCAAGGATGTGTTGATACAATCTGGATTACACAAGGCTTTGAAGGGAAGACCAAGTAGTGGTGCTTTTGAAAAGTTAAGCTATAATAGTGGTCTAACGGAGTGCAGCAGTGGTTCCAACAGAGGTTCTAAGAAGTCCAGCATTTGTGATGAAGATTGGGAAGAAATAGATTTGAGGGCTGCAAGTGCAATACGACTAAGTTTGGCCAAGAATATTCTTGCAAATGTGCATGGAATTTCAACAGCGAAGGAGCATTAGGAGAAGCTTGAAGCATCATATCAGGCAAAGGCTATCTAAACTCGGTTGTACCTGAAGAAGCAATTTCACATCCTGCAAATGGAGAAAGGTACGAAAATCCAGATCATCTGAATATTCTCAATGACATCATTTCTGAGTTGGAGGAGATCGAAGTGAAGATAGATTAGGAGGATAAGGCACTCAGACTCATTTTGTCACTTCCAACTTCTTATGAATACATGAAGCCAATCTTGATGTACAAGAAAGAGACTTTAGATTTTGTTGAGGTTACTAGTAAACTTCTATCAGAGGAAAGAAGGCTGAAGAGTGAAGGGCACACTTCACAGAAGGATTTAGCACTAGTAGTGAGCAATTGAAAGAAGAAAAAAGACATTGTGTAGAAGAAAGATTGCTGAGAATGCCAACAGTCTGGGCACACAAAAAGGGATTGTTCTAATAGAGTAGGTTTGTCAAAAGGCTCTGGGTCAGATGGTGATGGTCTCTCTCTCGTCCGATGAGACGGTGACTTTCTCTTAAGAAAGACTGAAATCATTCTCATGGTATGCCCACTTTATCATTATAAAGGATGTGATATTAGCGGTTCCACAAGATTGTACATGGGCATTGACTTGGCGATTATGCAAGGTGTGTGTGGTGGAAGTTATGTCGATGGCTGAAGAACTTTTAGGTGAGCCAAGTAGGTGGAAGTTGCACCATAAATTTTAGCAAAAATTATCGACATGTGACAAAGAAGAAAAATCTTTGAAAAATGTTCCAAGTGGGTCTACATTTTATGGTGGAGTAGGATATAGTTCTCTAAGTTGAGAATTATGATTGTTAGTGAAGACAATGAAGTCAGCAGAAGTTGTAAGTTCTTCAAATATCTTGCCAATGTAGAATTTGTTGGGTTTTTTGGAAAAATATTAGAAGAGTGAAAATCTCACATCGAAAAGAATGAATAAAGTGATGGATTCCAAGCACTATATAAGGGACTCATGGGCTTTAGTTTTATTTATCCCAGTTAGAAACATTTGAAGCTTGGTGTACTATTTCTTGTTAAATTTCTTTCTTGTATTCTCTTCTTTGAGAGTAGGGAGAAGGGTGTGAGCAGTAAAAAGCTTTGAGAGAGTACTTTTGTAACTAGGATCAAGGAGAGAAATTCTATGTAATTGTAACAATTTTTTGCATAGTGGAGTTTCTTTCTAGTGGGTCGTGGTTTTTTTTTTTTTTTTGGTTTTAGAGTTTTCCACATAAATTCTTATGTTTAGTATTTCTTTTAAATTTCTCAGTTTTTTTCTACTTATTCCTGCGATAGAAATGGGGGGTTTTTTCCAATACTATTCATAGACCTAATTTAACTTAAACGTCAGAGTGTGTGACTTAATACTATACTGATAGTAGTTCTTCTTTGTTTTGTAGGCATAGTTTGTTCAATTCCTTCACTCAACCTTCCTCATTTTTCTACTTCCTCATTTTTCTTTTTCATTCTTTCTTTTCTATTTCCCTCTTCAGCATGCCTACTTTTGATTACACATTTAAATGTTAAGCACTATTTTGTCTCCGTATTGGAAAAATGAACTTGAACTTGATTGTTTTTACATTCCTCCACTGTTGTATGTTTAAATGTTCATTAAACTATGTCTGTAGATATTCATTAATGAAACTTCTTTGGTTCTGGTTGGGATTTCTGCAGAATGGGCAATGACATTATGGGGAATTTGTAGCAGATGAGAAAAGGCAACAGAGGAGTTGGAAGGAGGATGATGGAAGGGCCAATGTGTTTAGGCGATGCTCTCGGCTTGTCAACAAGTGTCCATAACAAATCTATTGATAATAATCCTACACTACAGAAGAAAAAAAAAAGCCTAAGCTATTATAAGTATTTCATAGCATTTTACTCAAAGTCATGACAGGCCACACTATTAAAATAAAAGTTTGAGACTTTTTTAGCATTTTAAAAATGTTGTTAAAAATGCTATAATAAATAGGTTTAATAGCTTTTTTAATATGTTATAGTAATGTTTTGTTAGCTCTCTTAAAAAAATTGATGTATATTATAAAATGAACACAAAAACAAGAACAAAATAATAACTATAAGAACACAAAAGAGAAAAAGATAAAGAAAAGAAAGTAGAGAGGAAGATAGAATTCTTATTGAGTTGTGATTTACAAATGTCTCATACAACCACTATTTATAGGATTTACAATGGTGTAGGTTACATAATTCAAAATGTGTAACCTTCATGGTATAATGAGTGATAAAGAGGAGAATGAATATGAAATTGTGTAACTCATGGAGGTTATGAATATCTACATAATTGTTATATTAATAATACTCCCCCTTAGATATCCATTGTATATAGAATATATGCCTCATTAAAACCTTACTTAATAATTGTCTCATTAAAAACCTTGTTAGAAAAAAACCCAGTGGGATAAAAACCTATCAAGGGAAAAAGAGTACAGCATATTTACTCCCTCTCATGAAAACATCATTTGAGATCTCTGAATCGCCGCATTCCAATATTCTGCACCAACTTTTCAAATGTTGCAGTAGGTAATGCTTTTGTAAAAATATCAGTTAGATTGTCTTTCGAACAAATTTGCTTAATGCTAATGTCGCCATTTTCTTCGAGATCATGGGTGTAGAAGAGCTTTGGGGAGATATGATTTGTTCTATCTTCTTTAATATATCCTCCTTTTATTTGGGCTATACATGTTGTATTGTCTTCGTATAGTATTGTTGAAAGATTTTGCTTGAAGACAAGTCACATGTTTCTCGAATAATGTGAGTCATTGATCTTAATCATACATATTCTCGACTACCTTCATGAATTGTAAGAATTTCAGCATGATTTGATGAGGTAGCTATTATGGTCTGCTTCACGGACCGCCGTGATATTGCAGTTCGTCCACATGTAAACAAATAACCTATTTGAGATCTAGATTTGTGTGGGTCAGATAAATATCATGCATCTGCATAACCCACTAGATCAAAATTCGATTTGTTTGAATAAAATAAACCCATATCAATTGTTCCTCGAAGATAACGTCGTATATGTTTGATTTCATCCCAATGCCCTTTTGTTGGAGAAGAACGATATCTAGCTAATAAATTTATTGAAAATGCTATATCAGGTCGTGTATTCTTAGCAAGATACATAAGTGCACCTATTGCACTTAGATATGGTACTTCAAGACCAAGAATTTCTTCATCATCTTCTCGAGGTCGAAAGATATCTTTCTTCACATCAAGTGAACAAACTACCATTGGAATGTTCAAAGGATGTGCTTTGTCCATGTAAACTTTTTTTAATATCTTTTCTACATAAGTTGATTGATGAATAAAAATTTCATCTACTAGATGCTCAATTTGCAAACCAAGGCAAAATTTTGTTCTTCCAAGATCTTTCATCTCAAATTCATTTTTGAGGTATTCTATTGTCTTTGCAAGCCCTTCAGGAGTTCCAATTATATTTAAATCATCAACATACACAGCTATAATTGCAAATCCTGACTTTGATTTCTTAATAAAGATACATGGACAAATTGGATTATTTTGATATCCTTCTTTTAATAAATATTCACTAAGATGATTATACCACATTCGTCCTGATTGTTTTAATCCATATAATGATCTCTGTAATTTTATAGAATATAATCCTTTGGAATTTGAATTATATGATTCTGGTATTTTAAATCATTTAGGGATTTTCATATAAATTTCATTATCAAGAGATCCATATAGGTATGTTGTGACTACATCGATAAGATGCATGTCAAACTTTTCATTTACAGTTAGGCCAATTAGATATCTCAACGTTATTGCATTCACCACTAGAGAATATGCCTCCTCATAATCAATACCAGACCTTTGCGAGAATTCTTGTGCTACTAGTCTCACTTTATATCTTGTGACCTCATTCTTTTCATTTCTTTTCCTCACAAATACCCATTTGTATCCC
The DNA here is from genome assembly GCA_026257165.2 of Telfairia occidentalis. NCBI lineage: Eukaryota > Viridiplantae > Streptophyta > Magnoliopsida > Cucurbitales > Cucurbitaceae > Telfairia > Telfairia occidentalis. The sequence continues at coordinate 1,403 of JAOANK020758746.1, read as the reverse complement.
ACAGGTTTTACACCTTCAAGTGTTTGGACTACAGGTACAAAAACTTCACATTTTGAAAGTGAGGTTAATTCTGCTTGGATTGCTTCGTTACACTTAGGCCAATCTTTCTATGTCGACATTCTTCGACAGATCTTGGTTCAAAATCCTCATTTTCACAAATAATATCATGAGCAACATTATATGCAAAAATATTGTCAACAACTATATTAGTTCGGTTCCACTTTTACCTGTCATGACATAATTTATCGAAATTTCATTATTATCATCAGGTACTTGACTTTCTTTCATATTCTTATCAATCGCCATGTCTCAGATTTCTTCTAAAATATACACTTTATCAACCGAGCCATTTTGATTATCGACTACTTTTCTTTTTCGAAGATTTTTATCATTAGAACCTATTGGTCTATCACGCTTCTGGCATGCTGCAGACTCATTAGTTGTAACAATTTGTTGTGTTGGGATCTCAACTCTAGATGGAACATTTGCAGCTGGTATATATGACTTGGTCACTTTCTTAGCATTTGTCAATGCATCTGACAGTTGGTTTGCTATATTTTGTAAATGGATTATCCTTTTAACTTCTAGTTCACATTAATCTGTACGGGGATCCAAATGAAACAATAAAGATGCACTCCATGTAGTTTCTTTTCCAACTTCTTAATTCCTCCCCCTAATGTTGGAAAATTGTCTCATTAAAATGACAATCAGCGGTGCAGTAAATACATCACCCGTCAGGGGTTCAAGATATCTAATAATTGATGGGGAATTGAATCCAGCATAAATTCATAATCTCCTTCGAGGACCCATCTTAGTACGTTGTGGTGGAGCAATTGAAACATATACTGCACATATAAAAATTCGCATATGGGATATGTTTGGCTCCTAGCCATAGGCTAATTGTAATGGGGAGTACTTATGATAAGATGTTGGTCTAATGCGCATAAGTGACGCTGCATGCAAAATAGCATGACCCCATACAAATATAGGAAGCTTTGCTCACATAAGTAAGGGTCTAGCGATCAATTGCAAATGTTTTATCAAAGATTCTTCTAAACCATTTTGTGTATGAACATGAGCTACAGGATGTTCAATACTTATCCCAATTGACATAAAATAATTATTAAACGCTTGGGATGCGAATTCACCAGCATTATCAAGACGAATGCTTTTAATTATATAATCAGGAAATTGTGTTCTTAATTTAATTATTTGAGCAAGTAATCTTGCAAATGCAAGGTTTCGGCTTAATAATAAGCACACATGTGACCATCTACTAGATGCGTCGATTAAAACCATAAAATATTTGAATGGTCCACTTGGTAGATTAATAGGTCCACATATATCACCATGTATTCTTTCTAAAAATGTTGGTGATTCAATTCCCACTTTAGCTGGTGATG
>JAOANK020758745.1:0-23286 GCA_026257165.2 Telfairia occidentalis | reverse complement strand
TTAAAACCCCCCCCCCCCCCCCCCCCCCAAAAAAAAATCGTAACACTAATCATAAAACATAATCTAAAAACCATAGTATGCAACAGAACTTCAGGAGCAAATTCTCGAATTTAAATCAGAACACAACACAAACTAAGTCAATTCAGAACTTTTCTAAAAAACAAAATATATGTAACACAACTCTCAATCAAACTTCAAAAACAATTTTTGAATTTAAATAAGAACACAACAATATCAATTAAATCAGAAAACTAAATCAATTCAGTACCCACTAAATCAATTCAAAAAACTAAATCAATCAATAAGACAAACCAAATCAATTCAGAAAAGTAAATCAGAACATATCTCAAAATCAAAATATGTAAAATGTAAATAAAATCACTAAAAAATATCTAATTCTGTGACGAACTTCCTACTCATAGAGTTGGCTATCCAATAATTCTTGCGTTCTTTCCATTTGCTCATCCAGCTGTCTTTTGGCTTCTACATGTGCCTGCTCCAACTTTTTGTCTGCCTCTATAGCTTGATTTGCCAATAATTCTTCTGTCTTTGCAAAGTGGGTTTCAAATGTTTGAACATACTCTTGGGAGCATTGTGTCAATTCTTATGTACATCATCGTGGTTTCGATCCATATCCCAGTCATTTAATGTAGGATGATCTCTTCCCAAGAACATCAATCATAATATCTTCTTCGGTCTTTGATGTGCATTCATCATGTTCCGCTTGTTTTAGGATCAACATTCTCTCGTACACAAGAAATATCGTGGTTATCATGCAATCAATACTAGTTACTTTATTAAACTATTAAAAAAATACTTACATACGCTATCCTTGTGGCTTCATCACTCCAACCCTTTGTAGAACTACAATGTGTTTCGTAGAACATTTCGATAGAGGTTAACTAAATCTCATCTTTTTTTTCTATTCCAATATTTATTTTAGTTTAGTAATAGCCAAAAACAAAATAAACCAAATATACTACTAATAGATTATATTTGTGTACCTTATCTTTCCAATGAGATAAAAAAGATTTTGATTTGGTATGATGACTAAATGGAATTTTATTTCGAGCCTCCTTATTTTTGGCAAACAGGGGCAAATCCACGAACCCTCGATTTTTTTCCTCTTTGTTTAAATTTATAATTTATGGAAGTCAAACTAAATGTATATATAATTTGTGCCTTCATCATACTTGTGCCCCCTTTGGCTCCAATGGCCAGCGTAGCTCGGCTCATTGTTAATTTATTTCTTCTACAAATATATTTATTTTGTATTTTAAAATAAAATCTTTTTTATTTTTTATTTTCAAAATCGTTTTAAAATTATAAATAAATTTCAAAAACAAAAAAAATTATAATTCTTCAAAAATTTTATTTGTATTTTAAAATTTTTATTTTTACTATGACATAATTTTTTTCACATATATTTATTTAAATAAATTTTTTTTCTCAAATTTCATCTCTATGTAACTTTTATTTTTATTTCTTTTCAAACACATCTCTCGTTTTTCTCCTAAGACTTTATATTTTTTAAACTTTTTTCTCTCTTAAATTTTGTTTCTTCAAATTTATTTCTATCTCTAACATATTTCTCTCTATAATTTCTTCTTTGTATTTTTCTCTCTCTTTAATTTATTAGGACTCTAGGTAACAAATTTCTTTCTCTTTGTAATAAATCTTTTTTTGTTTAACAAATCTTTTCGTTGCAACTTTAAAAAAAAAATTCTCTTATATTTATTTCCAACATTTTTAGTTTTTCTCTCTTATTGATATTTTCTCTATACATTTCTTACTTTTTAACCATTTTTCTCAATCTTTTTTTCTCTCTCTATCTTTTTCCTTAAAACAATTCTCTCTATCTTTCTAAACTTGTATTTGCATATATCTACAGGTTGCACTCTCTAACATTTTTCTTGGTATCTCAAATTTTCAACGAACATTTCAAAACTATATAAAACTAAAAATCATAATCATACAAAATGGTTTATTATGTTCGATAATACGAAATGAGTTTTAATATTATACAATCTCAATGTTTAATATTAATTCATCTAAAACTATATTCAAGTTGTGTCCCCCTAACATAAATTTATGGATCTACCCATTTTGGCAGATTTGTTCTACAAAAAATACACAGTTAAAAACTCTCGTATCAATATTATCAATGTCAATATTATGCTACACTTTAGTTACCTTCCATGCATGAGCCTCCCATTTATCTATGACATAACATGTTTCAATTACCAATTATTATGTGTTTATGCTGATGTTGCCCAACATCTACCGGATCAATATATTTTCGATAGTATCAATATAAGAATGCTTTGCAATCCTTATATCGAGTATATATCTCATGCAAAGAGACATCAAAATCAAATTTATTGTGCATAAAAAATAAATAATATCATAATTCTAGTTAATATCATATTGTCCTTACGATAAATAGGAAGAAAAAACATAACTTACTGTTAATATCGCTGGTGCAATGCAATTTTCTTAGTCCAATTACACCCTAAAGTGCAAGAAGTATATACTTAGAAGCTCCTTTAGAAAAGAATGTACAATCCATGAATGGTCCATTGGGGTATGCCAAAACACTGTATACCAGGGTTTGACATAGTCTCTATTATTGTAAGTTCGTGGAACAAATGGTTTTGAAAAGGATCTCATTGTATAGAGGTCTTGATTCCATTGTGTTGGGTTGTATACATTTTGAATTTTAATTTTGGAATAAGCGATTCTGGAGGGATCGTTTCGATCTAGGATATGAGTAATCTCTACTGACTTGGTGTCGATAAGGATGAACTCATAAAAGACTTTAGTTTTTTGGAGACTCTCTGGGAAGAACCATTAAATTTTTATAGCACTTTGGTTTGAAAATAAAAGATAAAGTAAGCTACAAATATCTCTTCTCCCCTCCCCCCAAAAAAAAAATAAAAAATGAAATCAAATAATTTTTGTTCAATCAAAGAAGAAAGAGTAGAATATGATAGAAATTTGAACACTAATTTGGCCTTGAATTGGATCTGATACCATTTGCTCACTAAGAGATTTTAAGATCTTTACAACCTAAAGACTCTACAATAGGTGAAGCTCACAAGTTGAGTTCTGCCTTTTAATTACATAATCCTTTATATGAGGATGAGAGTAGAAGATAAAATCTAAAAACTTAAAAGATAAGATCAAATCTTTAAGAGATAAGATTGAATCTTTAATTATTACAAAATGGCAAAAGAAATAATTCAAAAGTACAATTATTACAACTAAATTATTTCAAACTAAATTATTACAAAACGTTAAAATAACTTTTTAAAAGTCAAAAAGTAAATAGTAAAAGAATTATTACAAAATGGCAAACAACTTTACAAAAGTCAAGAAGTGAACAGTAAAAAGTAATTCTATCCGTAGGCTGTCGGAGATTCTTTCAAGACTGAATTATTTGCTGCAGCTTTATCTTTTAGTAGTCTTTGTTATTGATGTCATAGACTACGTATTTCCTCTCAGCGAATGACTAATAGACGTATTACGGAGTTCTTCGGACTTACTCGCCAAATGCTGCCGTGAACATCCAATTGCTAGCGAACACATGCACTAAACAGAGCATGAAATACATCGTCTTTGACTCCAATATTTTAGACTTTGTTGTTGGAATTGCTGCTACTTTAAATTCTTTAATCTTGATGTCATTTCTTATTGCTTCTTGATAGATAAAATATGTACTTGTACAATCTGAAATATATATACAAGGATTATACTGAGATCTATACAGGATATTTTACAGAAATAAGACTTAAAAATTTAAAAGGAAATATTTTTGTTTCCTTATTAATTACCAGATGAAAATAATAAAGATATTTATTCTTTTTTTCTCATAGTCTGCTTTGTGAAGGCTAATTTTTTTTATGTCACCTCATCACCTTTGTTGTGAAGAAAGTTGGTATCCCAACAACATATGTTCTACGTATCTAGGAATGGATCATAATCTTCCTCATTCTCTGGTGCTGGTTGTGTAGAAGGCCCAACTCTGTCGTGCTCTTCTTGAGCCTCTGAAGATGTACTATCAGATCTGGCTACTTCCAAGATCTACTGGAATTCTACGTCTGAGGTACTCTGTGCGAGTCTCGTCAGGAGTTTGCTCTTTGTGTTGAGAAACTCAGAGTTTTTTTCTAACGGATATGTCTTGCATAAATCCATTATAGGCAAACCATGTTTTGAGCGCCTTCAAGTTTGCTTGGTCGCGATTTTCATTATGCCACCCTTGTTGTCAAGTTTGCTTAGATGAATGAAAGGAATTTTTTAATATTGTTCTGCAAAAATGGTAATAAGATTCTTGCAGGGGAACTAGTAGTATTTCATCGGTGAGTCCGAACGTACACCACCATTCTATGAACCATAAGGGAAAGTGAATCTTGTGGGCACTTTGAAAAAAATGGATGAGCCATGAATGGTCCTTTAAGGTATGCCAAAACACCGTATACCAGGCTTTGACATAGTCTCTATAACTAGAAGATTATGGAACAAATGGTTTTGAAAAAGATCTATCTGTATAGAGGCCTTGATTCCATTGTGTTGGGTTGTATACCTTTTGAATTTTAATTTTGGAATAAGCGATTCTGGAGGGATCGTTTCGATCTGGGATATGAGTAATCTTTGCTTACTTGGTGTTGAGACGGATGAACTCATAAAAGACTCTAACTTTTTGGAGACTCTTTGGGGAGAACCATAATTTTTCAGGGAAGATTCTTTAGACGATTTTTGAAAGGCCTAGACTCTTGAATTCTGGCTCAATTATTTGGTCATGAATAAGAATAGGTTTCTCAATATAAGTGGTTACCTCTGGTCAAAGCTAGAAACGTCGTTCTGGTTGAACAGCGGTGGAATAAGTGGTCAGAGTAACTAGCCTAGGTGACGTTACTGAGGAAGGAGAGACATGAGGTCTCATTTGAACGACTCCACCTGAAGGGCGGATTAACGAGGCGGAAGGCCTCGGTGGAGTAGGTGACTCCGTTATCCGTATTTCGGATGATCTAGTTCTTAGGCAGTTTACAGTGGTAAACCCCATGTCCATGGCATAGTTGTCGCTACTCATGGCTTGAGACGACGAAGAAGAAGAAGATGGGTTTTTGCACTTTGAAGAATGAGAAGGCTTCTTCCTTTTTCCTCTTTGAGAACTACTCATTTTTTTTCTCTATTTCTTTTTTAAAAAATTTGGCCAGGCTAGTCCAGGACTTCATTCATTTGGAAGGGTTTTTAGAAGAGGAAGGAGGAGTAGAGAGGAACTCTCGAGATAGCCAAGGGGTTTTTAACTCCTTTTATAGGCAGAACCATGAAATCAAAACAAGATAAGATCGCTTGCCACCTGGCAAAGATCTGTTTGGATACAAGGTTTTCTACATCCTTATCTAGAACAAAGTTAGATGCTTTTGAGTTTGTTTTAATATTGAATCGTTTGTTAATAAACCTTGGAATTTTTTTAACATAGTTCACTATTGCTAACAGTTCTTTTTTAACAATGGAATAGTTACTTTTGGTATTATTTCAAACTCCACTGTGGCATCGAACTACTTGTTCTTTACCACCTATACTTTGTTAGAGTATACCTTTGAATCCTATGTCTGATGCATCTGTCTCAACAATGAGATCTGTTGCTGGGTTCAATAGGGTTAAGCAAGGTAATGTTTTAACTAAGGCTTTTATTTTTTTTAAACGGCCCTAGTGTGTTCTTCAGCCCAAGGTTTTGGGTTTTTCTTAATCCATTGGCATAGTTGTTTACAAATGGGCCTAAGATTATGTATGGAGTCAGACACATAATTTAGGCAGCCCAAAAATCTTTGTAGTTGGGTTTTGTCTACTATCCTATCTGAAAATTTGGATGCAAAATGCTACGGATCTTTGAATGGGCTTTATTGATCCTAAATGGATTTCAAAACCTAAAAATCTAATTTTAGTTTGAAATAATTTGATTTTTGGCAAAGATATAACAAAGTCATTATCTTTGATTATTCTTATAAAGATATTTTTAGATGTTTGAAATGCTGATCTATGTTATCAGAAAATATTAGGATATCATCGATATATACTATCAAAAAATTTTGATAATCATTAAAAATGTCATTCATAATTTTTTGACATTCGGAAGGTGCATTTTTAGTCCGAATGGCATTACATTCCACTCATACTGTCCGAATGGAACATTAAATGTTGTTTTATACTTATCTTTTTCAAATATTTGAATTTGCCAAAATCCAGATTTCAAGTTGAATTTTGAAAATACTTTTGCAGTTGAAATTCGTTTTATTAAGTCTGGTTTATGTGGTATTGGATATCGTATCCATTGCAAAAATTTGTTAAGAGGTTTGTAATTTATTACTCACCTGGGTATACCACGCTCCTTTTCGGTTGCGTTGTTTATGTAGAAAGCTATGCAAGACCATGCACTTTTTGATGGTCTAATAAGCTTCTTTTTAACAATTCGTCGATTTTCTTTTTACAGTGCTGCATTATTTCTGCATTCATCTGTATTGGTCTTACTTTTGTTGGAATAACATGTTCTGCAAAATCCTTTACATATGAAAGATCAACTATATGTTGTCTCCTTTGCCAAAATGCGTTAGGCAAATCTGAGCATATTTCTGACTTTATTTTTTGAAGTAAAGATTTAATATTTTCTTTTACCAATCTGTTTTCTAGATTTTCTTCTATTCTTTTAAAATCAATTTCTTCTTTTAGAAATTGCAATTGTTTGTTTTTTAAATCATATAAATTTATTAAGTAAAGCTCTTGTGCCCTAACGAGTTTAATAAATTCAAATAATACTTTTGTTCCTTCAATGTTACAACTCACTCCTTCTTCAGAGACTTGCATTGGATATAATTGGGTAAAGAATGAGGTTCCAAGGGTCAATCCTTGTTCTAAGTCTTTGACCAAGAGAAATGATGTTATAAAACAAATTTGTCCCTTACATATATGTACTTTAGGGAGTTTATATCTTATGTCTAAGTCTTGGCCATTGGCTCCAGTTAGACTATATAGAGTTTTTTTCAAAATATTTAGTTGGTATTAGCCCGTGTTGAATATAGTTTTGATCAGCCCCTGAATCAATTAGGGCTCTCATTTCTAAGGTGAAATCTTGTACTTTGATTTTAACCTTAGTGTACCATTTTTGGGATAATAATGTCATCATATGAGCTATTTGCTCTGGTTGGAAATCTTCTTGATTTTAGAAGTAATCCTCTTTGGATTTTACTCCTTCATTGTCAATTTCTCTAGACCTTTTAAGGCATTTACCTCTTCTTTAATTCGTTTTATTTCTTGAGAATGGATTTGTTTCCATTCTGCCATCTCTCATTTTAGTGATTTCATTTCTCGTTGCAGATCATTAACTATGGCTTTATGAGGTTTTTCAATTTTCTTGAAGATTTCATTTAAATTTGGATCTGAAAAATTATCATAGGTAGTTTGGGCTTTAGGTGAGTTTTCTTGTAGGGATTGCCTAAGGGCATCTAGGACTACTTTCCTAGATTGTTCTTCATTCATTTTCTCTACTGCTTCTAGTAGAGTCTTTTGGGTATCTATGAGGGCATTTATACTGAAGGAGTAATAGACATGCATACGCAGCAGAAAGGATTAATTCGCACTCTAATAAGCTCAATTTAAAGAATAAAATCATGCTTTTAACTTAGGAAAAACAGAGAAATAGAAACTATACCTTTGAAGCTCAAATTCTCTCTTGTTTCTCCGCAGATTTGGTCACGAACACCTCTCGGACCACCACTAGAGTCTTCTCAGCTGTTCTCCAGCCTTAGAATGAATTGTGGGTTCCTCTCTCGTGGTGAATTGAAGGAGAAATGGAAGAAGGTTGCTATGGCTCAACATTTGAACATACAACCTTTGGGAGCAAAATTGATGTTCTTCATCAATCATCTTTGCACGAAATCTACCTCTATTTAAAGAGGATTTCATGAACAACAACCTCACCATAACTTGACACTCAAGATGGTGATGAATCATGCTCAAAAGGAGGTGGCAAAAGGAGATGGAAAAAATGAACGAAAATGGAAAATCATCCATTTCCATTTTCTTTCATTTTCCTTTTTCTTTTTCATTTTCTTGTTCCATCTTTTTTTTTTATATTTTTGTTTTGTTTTTAATTTTAATATCAAATATTAAAATAATATTATTTTGCCATAAATCCCAATTTTTCGAAAAAACTATTTTTCTGAATATGAATCTCTATTCATATATATAACATTTAAATCTCATTTAAATGTTATTTTCAATTCTCCTTGATCGTTTAATTCGCAATCAAACGTCGAGAAGTTAAATATATTGTATATATTTAACATACACTCCCTAAACCGAATTTGAACACTTCAAATTCATTCACCACATTGTCCTAAGGTTTTATCCAATGTGAGCTAGCCAAAGGACCTAATGGAACTATAGATCATGAGCTCCAATGATCCGAGATTAACCGGTTAAACTCCTTAACCTAGCTAACCAACATTCGTTAACTAATAGGTCACTCTACTAAAGCTCGTAGCTCCACTCTCTTCACTATAGATATATTTCTGTCCATTTGATATAACCATGATCAGTAAGTCGACCCTTCACAGATTGTCCGTAATCTCAGTTGGGTAAAATTACCGTTTTACCCTTAGATTACCTCTTCCTCCTTAAGTACCACTGACCTTCAAATGAACAACTTGGATTGTGTTCCAACCACCAAACCAATTTCCTCCCGGGCCAATGAGAGGGTGGGGCCCCTTATTCAAGACTTGGAATCTGCACTTAAGGGAACAACCTCTTTATTATCCCTAAAGTTGGGTAGGAGTGAATTCCATCTTGCATGACTATGTCCTCATCTATCTACCCTGTCTTACTCCTGAAATGGGAGGCATATTGAGCAGGCACTGTTGGGGCTCTCTCACCCATGTAGATCTAAGGATAATCCCGAATAAACAGGGGTTCATAGTTAGCTTGGGATTAAGATCGAGTTACGTAGGTCATCAGTTTGAAATTAGTTAGCGTTTTCAGTAAACGGTGTTATAAAGAAATAGTGACTATTTCGTAATCTGGTCTTATGCAAACTCATTGCATAGGACGCCCTCACTCGCATGTCTTCACATGAATGATTCAAGATCACATTGTTTGTATCATATACAAAGCAGGTCGCGTCCCATAGTGTCCTCAAGATAAGGTACCCAGCCTAATTCTTATACTGTAGACCATTTTGGCTATTTACTTAAACCTGATCCACTTTTATGTTTCCACATAAAGTTCAAGTACTCATAGTATAGCCATGAGTTCTTAGTTTATTGGATTTATAGAGTTATACTTAGCCATTTACTTCATTCAATAACAACTTTACTGAATAACTTCAATAACTACTTTATTGATTATAGAATATGTTTACAACGTTTACATGCCATGAGTTTTATGACATAAAAACCCAACGTATACAGCCTCCACAGACTCTAATTCCTTGGCTTCACTTGAACTTTTAGAATTTTTTTAATCTGTGCAAGAATATTCATTTACTTCTACCAGCTGGTCGCTATGTGCAGATTCATAGTTTGATTCTTCGAATGTCAAGGAATCAGTTAGGTGTAATAAATCATTTTTAATTGATTCATCAATTTCTAGATTGTTAATTTTCCTTTTAATGGACATTTATTTGCATAATGTCCTCCTCTCTTGTATTTATAACAAGTGACCTTCTTATTGGTTTGATTTCTTTTAGGGTCTCTGGAAGACTCTCTTTTTCGAAAATATTGAGGTCTTTTAGTAGTATTATACCTTTTGGGTGATCTATATTCCTTATGATAATTTGCCTTATAAGGCTTCTTTGGGTAGGAGCTCTCAACGGGATAAATTTTTCTTTTGTGGTCAGACTGCTTCCTTTTTGGGAAGGAGATTTAATGTTTGTACATCCGTACTGTTTGCAAAATGTTTTAAAATCTTTTAAGTGGTTGCGTGATGGTTTTTGAAGTTTTTCTTGTATTTTGGCTTCAGTACACATCTTTATTCCACATTTTACGTTTACACTGCTTATTATTCCATAGGGTAATTCTTTCCATGAAGTATTTTCTTCATACTCTTTTTTAATTTGTTCATAAACTTTTATCTTTATGTTGTTTGGGAGCTCATCAATAAATCTTTATTTCTAGTGTTTTTCACTGCAATTGGTTAGAGTCATGACTTTTGTTAAGAACATGTCTCTGTACCATTTGAAATCTCTCATGTTTGTGTATTTCAAAGATTTTAAAATTTATTATGCCCTTTCCCGATAGTCTGATGGTTGACCTATCCAGGAGTAAGTTATCCCATAAATTAGCTTGTTGACTACGTCTAAGACTTCTTCTTCTACTTTTGTTTCGGTTTCTATAACCTTATCTTGACCCTCAACTTTTACAGTTTTTTTGGTTAATTATTTTCTTTTAATTATAGTTGTTTGATTGAGAACTTGGTTTTTTATTTCATCAGTTATGCAGTTTTCCCACCAATTTTTAAAATTTTCGGTGAAACCTGCAACTAGATATTTAAAGATTTCTTTTTCAGTTTTTCCCCTTTGTTTGTAGGCTCGGTAGACCATAATCATTTCATTGAGCATCGTTGACACAAGATGCTCTGACATACCATCAAGATTTCATTCATAGATGGAGGTTCCATCGTACGAAGTTTTACTGAATTCATTTCGTTCCTCGTATCCTACGCCTGAAAAGGATGGTCTGTTATAGTAATTTTATTGTTTTTCCCCAGGAAATCTCATTCTCTGGATTTTCTGTTCTTCATTTGAATCAAAACCTTCAACTTTAAGGGCTTTACCTTTTTGAAGTAAATATTCTAATTCATTTCTTAGAACATTTATTGTACCTTGATCTGTGTTATTAGAGGTTTTTCCAGTACTTAGTTTAGATAGTTTGTTGATTAATTCTCTTATAGTTTCTTGCTCTTTAGTTTCTAAAGTAGGAATATTTGTTACGGGTTTTATTAAAGGAATCTCTGGGTGATGTTTTCTTTTAACCGGTTTTTCATATGGTATTTTAATCTTTTTATCAATTTTTTCTACATGTTTGGCTATACAAAATAGCATTTTATTTCAGTAATTATTTTGTAATTGAATACTTTTTATTTCTTTGTTCGTAGGTATTTTTATTTCAACCTTCTCATTTATTTGTTGAAAAGGTTTGGTGGTTATTTTGTCTCCGTAATGATTTTCAAATTCAATTTCTTTTAACGGAGGTTGGGAAGACTGGATATATCCTCTTTCTCTTGTTTGCCATATTGGGTTTTCCTCCAGAGTTGGAACCTTTTCAAACTCACTAAACCAGGAAAAGAATGTGATATTTTCTCCTCTATCTTTTAAATAAGAAAAGTATGTTCTTATTTTTTATCTTTCTTCTTTTGAGTATTTCTTATTAAAGTTTTTCCTCAGAGGTCTATTTTCTTTTGAATTGAAGTCTTTGGGTAAGAATTCATGATTAATGTCAAAGCTAGAAATGACATTTAGTCTATCCCTAACAACAGATTCAATTTCCATCTTTGATTGAGTTGGTGATTTTTTATTTTCTTCTTCATAATAAATATTAGGTATTCCTTGAGATAAACCTACAGCTTTGACCTTAAGAGACTCTGACCTAATTAATCTAGGCTAGCAGATGACTCCCTCAAGGAAGAAGCACTAGGTCTAGAATTCATAAATTCGTTTAAAGCATTTTTTAAATATACATTTTATTCAATTTTTGAGGAGCTAGATGCTTCTTCAAATTTAATCGTTACCTTGTCATCTGGATATTCAATTATCTGCGACAGCTAGCTAACTTTCTTTAGTGGACGAGTGAACGCCTTTTCGATGGTCCAATCTGGATTTTGGGTAACTTTATTCTAGGCGATCATCCTTGGTACTTTGACCGATGAATGAATGAATGTTTGCTTCAAACATCATGGTCTTCTCCTTGGGAGAGGTCATCAAGGCACAAAATCCAACACTGGACATCATTAGCCGATAGGTGATTTAGTACACCAAGCTCAACTTGCGAGATCCGTCCTCTAAATTTAATCCTTTCTCTGCAATATCTAAGCAAAAAAAAAATTGTATATATTTGGGTCTTTTAAGGACACTGTTAGATTTGGATAAAAATTAAAATACACAGGTCCATTGACCACATTTGATTGCATAATTCCTAGAACTGAGTGTTTGAAATTATGATGTCTTTTATCACTTAGAATTGATAGAACAAGTATATCTAATCCTAAGCGAAACAATGATTTTATGGCTACTTGTACAATGCCAATATGAATATAATTATATTCTTTCCTAAAATTAATTAAATCGTTCTTAGGGAAGAGATTTATTTAATGAATAGGCTGAGACACTGGAATTGTCCCCTCCACTGTTTTGATACATAATTTCTTAGCAAAACTAAAAGTGGAATGAGAGTATACCTTTTTGACATCGAGATTGGGTAGTTCCCATTTCTCCAATTGTCTTTCGATCTTTATGATGTTGAGAACTTCATCATCTTCAAGAGTTGTGTCTCCCGTGTGTTGGGATGCAATTTCTTCTTCTTCTATCTTCTTGTTAGGAGTAAACTTTGATTTCATTTTCTGAAGGAGTTTAGACATCTTTAACAAACTTTTACTTTCATTCTTTTTCTCAAAATACTTTAAAAACTTAGACTACTGATCTTAATCTTTCAAACTTAGATCTTCACAAAGAATTCCAAGACCTATTTGACTAAGATGAATTATGCGGTGTCTGCAAACTTACTCGCTCACCTGGCTTCCGTGAACACTCAACTTAGCCGGACGAATAGGCAAACACAAGGATTCCTTTGATTCGAAATGATTTTGAAATCGTAAAATCAATAGTATAAATTTTTATAGTACTTTGGTTTGAAAACAAAAGATAAAGTAAGGTACGAATATCTCTTCTACCCCCCAAAAATAAAATGAAATCAAAAAATTTTTGTTCAATCCAAGAAGAAAGAGTAGAAGAGGATAGAAATTTGAACACTAATTTGACATTGAATTGGCTCTGATACCATTTGGTCACTATGAGACTTTATGATCTTTACAACCTAAAGGCTCTACGATAGGCGAAGCTCACAAGTTGAGTTCTATCAAAATCTTTCTCTGTCTCACCATCTGTTGTATGTCTTAAAACTTCTTCTATGTTCAATCTTTTTTCCTTATGCCATCTCATTTCTCTTGTTGTATGTTTCGATTGAAATAATCTTTGCAATCTCGGTTAATGGAAAATGCCTCAATATTTTGTGTGGAATTTTTTTTTCTTGATTGTTGTTCATTTTATAGTGAGATTTATTGCATTGTGGACAAATATCTGTTTGCTCATTTTCTTTTCAAAATAAAATACAATCATTCTTACAACCATGTATACACTCAAATCCTAAACCTAAGTCACGCAACATCTTCTTTGCACTATAATAAGAGTCTGGAATTTTGGTACCATTTGGAAGGACTTCTTTGAGTAATTGCAATAACATATCATTTATTGCTCCAATGATTAAGTACTTTGATATGTATTAATTTAACCAAGAATGTTAGAGCAGAAATCTCAGCACACCTAGGATATAATTCTTGGTTAACTTCATTAAACATCGACTTTAACGTATTACTTTCACTTTGCTTGTTATCACTTGATTCAACCTCAATTTAATGCCATTAACAACAATTTTCAATGCATCTCTCATCTGTAAAATCATCCAACATTTCACTAATCTCATCTCCAACCTCTATATTTTGATTGGTATTTCCTTTTATCATATAAGCAGACAAATCTGGGTTTCTCTATGAAAAATCCATCTACTATAAAATGGAGATATTTCATGTGAGTATAAATCACATTCGACATTACATGGTTGTTTCAAAATTGTATCTTGACATTTCTTACATGGACAACATGTAAACCCCCTCTCATCCTACATACTTTTGTGATAGTTCAAGAAATGATCTAATTCCTTCTCTATATTCTTTGCTTAATCTATTCAGATTTTTTGTCCAACTTTTATCCCTATTTCAACCTAGTCAATAATATAACACATTTCATTAATAACATAATTAATAAAGTGTAATTAAAGCCCCTTAAAGACGGTTTTGAAAGGGAAAGGACCATACAACTCCAAAGTCCAACACAAGAGGCCAACAGCTCATTCAATATCAAAACGTAGCGATAATCTCTCATCAATAGCTCATTCCAACATAAGAGGCTAATCAGTCTATCAAATTTACAAATAATAATTAATATAAATTTATGACTAAGATAAAGATTTTTCTTTTCTAATTTTTTGTGTTGTATATGTTATATGAAATAAAACAAGATCATAAAATTATATATTAGAATTGCATTTTAATATATTATTGTTGGAAGTTGGCACTTTAATCACATGTATACAAATTATGGTTCTTTTTTTTAGGGGACCATCAACATGATCATTTCCCTCACTTCCTTTCCCTACAGAGAGCAAAATCAAGGATGTACAAAATATCCAAACTTCACGACAAGATCAAGATTATTAAAAAGGCTCAAAACTCAACAATTAAATGCTTTAAACTTAACTGAAATATATTTAGGGAATCCAATATCTGTGAAATAAACATGCTTAATCACGGCCACGAAACAACATTCAATCCCTAGAACATTTATGTGAAATTGACCCTAATAACCAGAAAATAACCGTATATAAATAAAAGGACTTACTTTAGCAACGAAACCCTTCCAACCTCCCGTGAGAATAGCGAACGACAATGACAAAAACTTCCACTACGACGGCAAAGAATTTTGTGTTAGGAGAATTATCCTAAATATATTCCAAACTCAAATCTTTGCAGTTCAAGAATATATCTAAATCTCAATTGTCCAATAGATACGAGTTTCAATTATGCGGAATCAAATAACCAATTGAAACAAGTTGCCTAAGAATTGATAAATAAACTAACCTATCAACCTAAGCCAGGAACAATCACATACAATTAGTATAATAATAAGGAAGAGAAAGAAAGACTCCGGATTTATACTGGTTCACCCAATGTGGGCTATGTCTAGTTCTCTGCTACCATTGCAGATTCTACTAAATCTTTCAGGGAGAAGTACAAAGATGATTACAACCACGCTCAAGGAATTTCTCACAATTTTCTCTCAGGGAAAAAAGTCTCACGAATCACTCGAACACTCAATCTTTTTATAGAATGGAGTACAAGAATCACACCCTCACAAACTCACAAAATCACTCACTTTAGATCTCTATATCTATGAAACTCTCTGGATCTCTCTATATCTCTCTGCTTTTCTGTGTGAACTATGTATATAGATCTCTGGAGTTATGGGTGTATTTATAGAGGCTCACACCAAAACCTAATAGGAAAAGGAAAATGTTGCAAACCATTTCTTAAAAGAAAAAGGTAGATTTTCTTCTCCAGTTTTGACTCCACTTCTCTCAACAATCTCCCACTTGAAGACAAAATAGTGCAACATGTCCCCTCTACAAACGACAGTGACTCCTCTTCTAATCTGGGAGGAGTCCAACCGAAGTTGTACACAACTTCAGTTTATCAATGGGGACAGCTTTGGTAAACATGACTGCTGGATTTTGACTTCCTGCAACTTTCTCGAGCACCAACACATTATCCTCCAAAACTGACCTGATGAAGTGATACTGTACCTGTATGTGTTTCGTTCTTGAATGAAACACTGGATTCTTCACTAGATGAATGGCACTCTGACTGTCACAATGCAATGTGCCCTTTCCTAGATTCAAACCAAGTTCTTCTAAGAAGGACTGAAGTCAGATCATCTCTTTGCTTGCTTCAGTAACTACAATATACTTGGCTTCTTTAGTAGATAAAGCAACAATATTCTGCAATCTTGAAACACAACGGATTGCAGTCTCTCCCAAGGTAAACACATAATCAGTGGTACTTTTTCTACCATTTGTATAACCAGCCATATCTAAATCCACGAAACCCTACAATTTGAAATCTGACTTTTCAAAGTGCAATGTATAACTGGAGGCCACCCTCAGGTATCTGAAAATCCATTTCACTGCTTCCCAGTGTTGTTTCCCTGGATTGCTCATGTATCTGCTCACTACTCCCACTGCATAGGCAATGTCTGGTCTTGTGCAAACCATAACATACATTAAGCTACTCACTGCTGAAGCATATGACACTCTGCCGTATCATCTATCTTCTACTCATCTTTGGGTGATTGCTTCTTAGATAATCTAAAGTGTGAAGCTAAAGGAGTACTTACTGGTTTTACATTATCAATGAAAAATCTGATTAAAACCCTTTTCACATATTCTTCATGTGACAAAGTGACTGTGTCATTCTTCCTTTCTATTCTCATGCTTAGGATTTGCTTAGTAGCTCTCAAATCCTTCATATCAAATTATGTCGATAGTTCAACCTTTATCTATAGAATTTCCTGCATGATAGCTTCTATAATCAGTATATCGTCAACATACAATAGTAGTATGATATACAAGTTACCATGAGTTCTAATGTAGCAACAATGATCTGCCTGACATCTCTGAAACCCACTATTGCTTATAAAACTATCGAACTTCAATACCATTGTTTGGGCGCCTGCTTGAGACCATATAAGCTCCTTTGAAGTTTGCACACATTTCTCTCCTGCCCTTGCTCCACAAAGCCCTGTGGTTGCATCATGTAAATCTCTTCCTCCAAATCACCATGGAGAAAAGCTGTTTTTACATCCATCTGTTCCAGGAACATATTTTTCTCTACCACAATTGAAAGCACCATTTTAATCGTGGTCAACTTCATTACAAGAGAGAAAATTCCGTTGAAGTCAATGTCGTCCTTTTGCTAAGAGCCTTTGACTATCAACCTTGTCTTGTACCTCTTGATGGTTAGATTGGTAGATAGTGCAATTCTGAAATAAAGGAGTTTTTTTATTAAAATTTTGTTTTTCTTTAATTATTAAAGCATGTCTAAAAGAGGTTACTCTTCCTTTCTTTGGCCCCTTAGTCGATGGGGAATGCTAAAAAAAACAAAAAAAAAAACCAAACGAAAAGAAAGTGAGTATAGTCCGAGGATAGAGGCGTTGCTCGTAGTTGGATGCTCAGTGCCTAAGAAGCTGGGGTAAACCAGAACGAAGGTAGTAGGTCTTGACTAGGCTTCTCTTTTAGACAATTTTGTTAATAATTTGTTTAGTAAAAAAAAAAAATTAAACTCCGTAAGTTAGAAATGTCACTTGAAAGCAATTTAGTACTAGAGTAAGTGCAATTTGGGAATGCTTCATTAAATGCATTCCGGACTTGTAAGGATTAGAATAGGATAGACCTACACACGGACGTAAGGGAGGATAAGAATTGGCTTTCGACTTGCTTACCAATAGAATGTGTACGAACGTTTCATTTATTGAGCTCATTACATGTTACTATGCGAGTGATGAGTTGGAGGCATGTTAGCATCAAAATTCTATCACTTGTTTTCATTCTAATTTTTGCTCGGGACTAGCAAAACTCTAAGTTTGGGGTGGTTGATAGCATTTAAAAAGTGCTATTTTTAAACCTATAATTTAGTATTTTTATTAGTTAAAAGTGTACTTTGATGCTTTTATTTGTAAAATTTTTGTAGGACCCGAGCATTCTAAGGAAAGAGATGAATTCAAGGTTTTTCGAGGCGAAAAATGAGTCAAACAAACCACAAATGAGTCAAATCGAAGAAAATCAAAGGAGAAACCCGAGAGCCAGTGTTGAGACGTCATAGGACAACGTTGAGACGTCCAAACAGTGACATGAGGGAGGTTCTTCAGCGTTGAGATGCTGAAGAAATAGCGTCTCAATGCTACGCTGAATTTTCAAAACAGAATAGGAAATATCGAAGCAGCATCGAGACGCTATGCTATAGCGTCTCAACGCTACATCCATAATTTTTCTCCCTTTTTCAGAATACGATGGCATTTTGGTAAATATCAAGCATAGCGTCTCAATGTTGCGACGATTTCTATAAAAATAACCTTATGCCTAGGTTTTGAGGAAGGCATTTTGGGAGAGAAAAAATTCCTAGAGAGAGACCAGAAGTTTAATTTAGAGGCTACTAAGCAAGGAGGAGGGATTCCAAGTGATCAAGGGTGAAGACCAAAACCACAAGTTGCGGTTTGACAAAGGAGACAATGTTGAATCAATCCTGGAAAATTCTTCTTCCTTTACTCTACTTTATTTTCTATTATTTAAACTTGCTTAGAGACATTTACAACCAATGAGTGGCTAAGAGCTTGTAATCTTGGGGTGTTGGATGCTTTAGTTTAAATTTGATGAATTGATTAATTTCAAGGTTGAATGATAGTTGCTAAATCTTTCTAGTATTTGATGAATTTATTGTTTATTCTAGCATGAGAATGTGGAGTGAAATCTCTTTATAATTGATATAGCTTGAAAAAGTATGTCAATAGTTACATATTGAATGCTAGACTTTTGAGACTTATGGATGAAAGTGATAAATTTAAATTGAGGCATGCTTAGAAAAAAAACCTAATAGCAATGTTTTCTTAATTTATGCATGAAAGTGAATAAATGATTAAATGTGAGATTAGGCTTTCTTGAGAAAGAAACCTGTAGTTGCTCGAATTTCTAAGCCTAGGATTTTAGTATTATAAAAATACCTAAATTTTGTTAATAAGTTAAATTTGCTGAAAAGAACCCAACACCCTAGGATTTTTTATTCAAGAATTTTTTTCCCCTATAAATGTGCATATTTTGGCTATTTTCAACTTAATTTTAATCACTAAACTTTACCTAATCCCTAGATAAAATTGGAATAATTAATTGAAAATTAAGAAAGTTTAATAACTCGATTCCTAGAGGACGATACTCGGCCTGAGGGTTGTTTTATATTACAACTTGACTCGTACACTTGCGGTATCGCAGTGAGCTGTGATCAGTTCGCCACCTCCAATTGCTTGCTCACCTAAGGGTGTGTAGGGGACGAGGTTAAATGTTTGATGTTGCGCTTCTCGTAGAAATATTTGAAATTGGCATTATCAAATTGGCATTCGTTATTAGATATGATAGCATAGGGCACTCCAAATCGGTACACTGTATTTTTCCAGATGAAGGAGGTGACCTTCTTCTCACTTATCGTTGCTAAGGTCTCACCCTCCGCCCACATGGTTAAGTAGTCGACAGCAACTACCACGAATTTGGTCTGGCCTTTGCCAATAGGAAGGGGTACGATGAGGTCTATCCCCCACTATGTAAATGACCAGGGACCTTCAACTGGGATGAGAGTTGTAGGGGACTGATTCGATACCGAGGAAATCTTTTGGCAGCGGTCGCATCGTCGAGCGAAGGCTTGTGTATCGGCCTCCATCGCCAGCTAATAGTACCCTTGTCAGATTAGCTTCATGGTCAGTGAGCAACCGTTAAAGTGATTTTCACAAATGCCCGCATGTACATCTCTCATTACGTAGTCGGCTTTGTCTGGGTCGAGGCACATCAGAAGCAGTAGCTAGAATCCTTGTTTGTACAAGATTCCATCTGTAAAGTGGTATCATGATGCTTTGCGCGCCATCTTCCTGGCCTCGAGGCTATCCGTTTGTATCTCTCCCCTGAGGTAGTTGCTACTGGGATCCATCCAGCATGGAGGACGCACCTGAGTGCATAAGGCTTCGACCTCATTCATGGTGGGTTGCGGTAGGATCTCCAAAACCACTATCCCAAGCTAACTCTATTTTAAATTATAAGGCCAGCTTCGCCAGGGCATCAACGTTGGAATTTTGCGAGCGAGCTATTTTCTCAATAGTGAATTGAAATCCGGCCAAGAGTTCACGGAACTTTTTAAGATACTTTGCCATTCTTTCGTCCTTGGTATGGTACTCCTCATTGACTTGGTTCACTATGAGCTAGGAATAGCTGAAAATACGCAACTTCTGAACTTCCAAGGCCCTGGACATTTTGAGGCTAGCTATTGATAACACAAAAAAATGTTCAATACTTAGACTTGATTTTAGCTAGTTTTGGTCGATAATTTCAGTGCTTTCATGTGTTTTTATGTTAATTTGTAGGTACAGAGCTTAATTAGAAGAAATTATGATTTTGGGGATGTTCGGGTCGACAAACGAGCTTAAGAGGACAAATTTTGGCTAAGAAAAGAAGAAAGAACGCCAAAATACAAAGGGCCTGAGGAGGCAACGTAGAGATGCCATGCATAGGCGTTGAGACGCTGAAATCAACTGGAAATTAAAGTTGGGATCATCAGTATCGAGACGCTGCTCAACGGCATCTTGACGCCATAGAACCTCACGCACAAGCTTGCGCGCCCATAGCAGCAGCAACATCGAGACGCGTACAAGCGTCTAGACGCTCTCATGCATGCGCTAGCCTTTCAGCCAACCACATGTGCAACGCCCCAACATTGCAACGCCGCATGCAACGCCTAACTCAACGCCAGACGCCCACACGCGTGCGCCATTCCTGCCCAATTCGAACTAGTTTCTCAATGTTGGTTTGGAGCGTCTCAACACGGCCATGTTTTGTCACCCTAAGAGATGCTTGCACCGCACACCCATTGGGTACAAGACCAGCGTCGAGACATTGACTTATGGCGTCTCGACGTTGTGGGCAGAATGCTCATTAAAAGGTCATTTTTTCATTCTTATTTTGAGGAGGCAATTTGGAGATCTGAGAGCACACTTTGGAGTATTGTGTTTTAGAGCGAGAGGGAGCTTCCCATGGAGTCCCCAGAGCGATCCGAGGCTCAAGATTGTAGGTCTTACGTCGGGAACGCATTTGGCACGCATCTTTGGGAGTTTTCTTTCCATTTTCTATTCTTTGTTTCGTTGTGTATTTTCTTATGGAATTTCTATTTTTATTTGTGAATTTGAGTGGATAAATTCCGCCTTCACCCATTGTAACGCTCTGTGACGTTTTTAATGTTTTATTAATTTATGGACTTTTGCATATCCCCTGTGATTATTCATGTAATTGCGTGCTTAATACTATTTAAACTTCTGATCAAGGATTAAATTATTGCATGATTTAAGTTTTCGCTCGAGAGAGTAGGGCTTAGATTAGATCTCGATTGCATGACTGTAGTAGGCTAACGTGATGAGCGAAGGTCTATTTTAGATAAGCATGTGTTATTATCTCCAGTGGGTCTATTGTGAACTGTGATGACAAGCGAGTTTGCCCTGAGCTCGAGAGAGGATGGGATCACATTGGGTCTACTAAGGGGTGGTAATCGGTGGGTAGTTCATAATGACTTGCTAGGTGTGTCGGTAATAGACCGAGAGGTTGAGTCTGCATGTTTAGTAAGAGACTAGCTAAGCCAGAGAGATGAAGCCGAACGTTAGTTAAATCCAGCTTATAGTTGCATAGTGATAAGGAAGTCCATTATTAGTAAAGTTTGGTGTCACAATGCATAGCACATAGAGTCAAGGCACGCTCTCCTTATATGTCATCCACCTATCTAGAAGTAGGAGTAGTGTAATTTAGATTTCCTTTCAATAATGGATTTTCTAGATAAAATGAGGTGTGATTATCTGTGGTAATTAATCAAACTAGAAACCAAATCCCCAGGACGACACTCATACAATCAATTGCACTATACTAAAACTAACTCATACACTGCAGTGCATCGCACTGGGTGGCGATCAAGTTTCTGGCATCTGCTGGAGACCAATCAAACACTTGGGGCTGGTGTCAAGCAGCACTTCATATTCTGCTTCATTGTTGGAAGCTTGAAATCCAAAGCATAGGGCGTACTCAAACCCAGTCGCATTGAGTGAAATCAGCAAAATTTTTGCCCTAGAGCCTTTCTCATTTAACGATCTGTCGACGTACAAGGCCCAGGCCTTGTAAGGTGTCTCTGGTGTTCGGGGTGGGGTGAGTTCAGCGATGAAATGCACTACGGCTTGTCCCTTAGCTGAGGTCCTACACTCGTAGCATGTATTATACTCGATCTCGGTTCAATGGGTTACCTCAAGTGTACGAGTCAAATTGTAATATAAAATGGCTTAAGAGACCGAGTATCATCTTCTAGAACTCTGGTTATTAATTCTACATAGTATCAAGATATTAATTGTCAAGTTTTATTTAGGAAAACAAATTGGCATGCAACGGTTCTAAGGTAACAAGTAACTAAATTGAAAACGCTAAAAGGCACGTAATAGATGAAAATCAAGGGACAAGTAGTTTTAAGGTGTTGGCATTGTGAAACAGTTCAATTAATTATTTAATCAAGTCAAGAGATGCAATAGATTAATAATTTTCTTAGAAGATAAAAAGTGGCATAGAAGTAATCTATCACGAACCTTACAAGTGCCCCCAACCACTTTTCCACATAGAAAAACATACATCTAAGTCCCAATGTCTTATTTCACTACCCTTTCTTTCAAACAAGATAGTAAAATGGCATGCTATACTTGATGACCCTCTTTCACAAGCAAGATAGTAAATAAAGCAATAATACATTCATTGGCTAAATGAACATAATCAATAAGGGCTGGAATTTAGAAAAAAATCAATAAAAAACATCAACGAGTCAATATCGATAATTAATCGTTCATAAGAACAAACCACCACCCTAAATGAGTTTAACTACAATTCATCAATAAAATCAGTTCTGAACAACCCATCAAATAGAATACAAAATGTAAAAGAGAGAAAAGAAAACTCTCGGGCTGATTCTTCTCCGTCTCTAGCTCCAAACCGACTCTCGTGCTCATGATTTTCACCCCCAAACAATTAGAAAGCTCCAAATCTACTCTAAAATGAATGTCCACTGTATTCTAGTCATGAACCTAAAAAATCATGCTGAAAATGGCTCCCAAAACGAGCTCCCCCTGAACCCTTGCGGCGAAAAGAAGCATATATAGAATCTGTCGGTAGTGATGAGACGTTATGCTTTAATATTACAAAAATGCCACCGCACATTTGTAAAAATGAGAAGAATTTTCGAAGTAGAGAAGTCGAAAGCCAAATCTTATCATTCCTTGCGTGTGTGTGCAAGCTCAAACTATTTTAGTCCTTACAAGCCCGGAATGTATTTAATGAAGTCTTTCCTAAGCAGCCCCTACTCTAGCACTAAACCATTTTTAAGTGAGTGCTTCTAATTTAAGGTGGCTTAAGGAAAATGTTTCTTTTTTGCTCTTTTTCTTTTTTTTCAAGTTTTCTAAAAGAGGAGCCTAGTGAAGACGTACTATCTCAACTACGAGCAGCACCTCTATTCTAGGCCAATACTCACATTCTTTTTGTTTTTTTTTCAGCATTCCTCATCGACTAATGGCCAAAGAAAGGA
>JAOANK020758539.1:0-10942 GCA_026257165.2 Telfairia occidentalis | reverse complement strand
AGATTGCATATATATGTATATGTATAAATATTTAATAAGAAGTAGTTTCAAGCTTCATTGGTTTTTTTTGTTATGAGTTACCTAACTTGTTTCTTAATGCATCAACTTTGAAAGAAGGGAAAATAAATGTAGTAGCTTGGGAACTATCTATACTTTCATTGCATGATGTCAATCTGAGCTGCTCAAATCAGTGAATTTGTTTTATTAAATTATTAACGAAATTATGTCGGGCATTGCCCGTCATTAAATATTGTCCGACATTGTAAATTACAATGGCAGACACTTTTAATGTCAGACAAACTTTTAATGTCGGGCAATGCCCAACATCAAAAGTGTCTGGCATTGTAACATATGATGTCGGTTACTTTTAATGTCGGACAATACTTTTTATTGATGGGTGTGGCCCGACATTAAAAATGTTCGTCATTATAAGTTAAAATGTTGGTCACTTTTAATGTCGGTCAATGCCTGACATTAAAAGTGTCCAACATTGTCACTTACAATGACACTCGTATTGATGTCGGATGAGCGTCCGACATCAAAAGGCTTTAATGTCGGGCAATGCCCGACATTAAAACCCTATTTTGTACTAGTGTTTCCTTATTAGAGACTTCGGCTTGTCTGTTGGTTTGAGGATGGTAGGTTGTAGCAACTTGGTATTGCACTTCATATTTCTTCATTAAAGCCTTCACCAATCTATTGCAGAAGTGAGTGCCTTGATCACTAATAATTGCTCTTGGTACTCCAAACCTATTAAAAATATTAGCCTTGATAAAACCTACAACAGCTTGAGAGTCGTCAGTTTTTGTGGCCTTTGCTTCCACCCATTGGGAAACATAGTCCACTACCAAAAGTATATATAAAAAATCACAAGAGGAAGGTAATAGACTCATGAAGTCAATGCCCCATACATCAAATATTTCACAAATAAGAATTGAAACTTGAGACATTTCATTTTTACGAGTTAGTGCTTCTACTCACTAGCATTTTTCACAATTCTTACAAAATTGATATGCATCTCTAAACAAATTCTCCCAATACAATCCACTTTCTAAGATTTTCCTAGCAATTCGTCTAGGTCTGAAGTGTCCCCCACATGCATAATGATGGCAAAAGACTAGAATAGATTGAAATTCATTTTTAGGAACACACCTCCTAATCATTTGATTAGAATAGAATTTCCATAAGAAAGTTTCATCCCAAACATAATATTTTGATTCACTTTTAATTTTTGCTTTCCTAGACTTATCTAGATAAGGAGGTAAATTTCCTGTAATGAGATAATTAAGTATATCTGCATACCAAGGAATTATACCTTCGAGCTGGAACAAGTGCTCATCTAGAAAATCATCATTGAGTGGCTTCATCCCTCATCAATCTACTTAAGTGATCGGCAACAGAATTTTCTACTTCCTTTTAGTCTTTTATTTTCAAGTTAAACTCTTGAAGGAGTAAAATCCACCAAAATAGTCTTGGTTTTGACTCTTTCTTCACCAAAAGATATTTCAAAGCTGCATGATCAGAATATACAATAAATTCATAACCAAGCACATAAGGTCGAAATTTATCCAAAGCATAAACAATTGATGAAAGCTCATTTTCAGTTGTAGAATAGTTGCACTAAGTCGAGGTCAAGGTTCTGGAAACATAATAGATTGCATGACTTTTCCTATCAATTCGTGGACTAAGAACTGCTGCTACGTCATAATTGCTGGCTTCACACATAATTTCAAAACACAAGTCCCATTAAGGTGGTCAAATTATAGGTGTGTTAGTCAATAACTCCTTGAGTTTATCGAATGTCTCCTTGCACTCCTTATCAAACTTGAATTAAACCTCCTTTTGCAATAAGTTTGTCATGGGCAAAGCAATCTTTGAAAAATCTTGGATAAACCTACAATAAAATCCTACTTGCCCAAGAAAAGAACACACTTCTCTAACATTTGTATGGTATGGTAAGTTCACAATAACATCCACTTTAGCTTTATCAACTTCTATTCCTCTAGAATAGACCACATGCCCTAACACAATGTCTTGTGTAACCATAAAGTGACATTTTTCACAATTTAAAACTAAGTTGGTCTCAATGAATCTTTTCAAAATTTTAGTCAAATTATCCAAACATTCATCTGAAATATATCCATATACAATAAAATCATCCATCAATACTTCTATGCATTTTTCAATATATTACGAGAAGATACTAATCATGCATCTTTGGAACTGGTGCATTAGAAAGACCAAAAGGTATTCTCCTATAAGCATAAGTTCAAAAGGGGCAGGTAAATGTCGCCTTTTCCTGGTCTTCCTAAGCAATAGGGATTTAACGGAAACCTAAAAATCCATCAAGAAAACAAAAGAATGGTTTTCCTGCCAATCGCTCAACCATTTGGTCAATCAAAGGGAGAGAAAAATGGTCTTTTCTAGTTGCTTGGTTAAGTTTCCTAAAATCAATACACATTCTCCAACTGTTTTGCACTCTTGCTGAAATAAATTAATTATTGTGATTCTTTACCACGATCATTCTAGTTTTCTTTGGAACTACATGAATTGGGCTTACCCATTTACTATCTAAGATTGAATTGATTATACCTACATCTAGTAATTTGAGTAATTCTTTTATTACCACTTCCTTCGTCGCCAGATTTAGCCTTCTTTGTAGGTCCCTTGATGGTTTGGCATTGTCCTCAAGTAAAATTCTATGCATGCAATTGTTGGAGTAATGCCCTTTATGTCGGCCAAGGTCCATCCTATAGCAAACTTGTGTTCCTTTAAAATTCTTACCAACTTAACTTTATATTCATTTGTAAGTTCCCTGGAGATGATGACAAGTAATGTCTTGACTTTCCCTAGGTAAATGTATATAAGGTGGTTCGACAATGCTTTCAACTCCAACTTGGGTGCCTGCATAGTGGAAGGAAACTTTTCATTAGAAGCTATAAAAGTTTCAGCATTAGCATTTAGAGATAATGAAAACAATTCTTCTACTCTCATCTCATTAATGTCTTTTAAATTATATTGTATTTCTAATTCTTCTCTAAAATTAACATCATCCTTTTCTAATTCATCCTGCACAAGTGAATCCATCACATTAATCGGGCAAAGAGAATGCTCATCATTAAGATACTTTATTGCATAAAAAATATTGAATTTTACAATTTTCTAACAAATTCTACAGAGAGAGTACCCTTATTCACATCAATTTTAGTCTTAGTTGTTTTCATGAATTGTCTTCCGAGCAAAATTGAAGCTGATTTGGAAGAAATATTACCATCCATTTCAAAAAATAATAATCAACAGGAAAAATGAGTTCATTTACCTGTAAAAAGACATCCTCAACAACTCCTAAAAGGTGAATATAAGAATGATCAACCAATTAAACTATTACACCAGTCTTTTGCAAGTAATTTAATTTTAACTCTTGATAAACAGAAAATGGCATGACATTTACAAAAGCTCCTAAATCTAACATTGCATGCTCAATTTTTTTTTTACCACCAATAACATAAGGTCACGAAAACATACATAGATCTTTGCATTTTTCTAGCATATTTTTTTGCAAAATTGTCGATACATTCTTACTTACCACTACTTTCTCATTTCTTTCATCTTTCTCCAGTTTGTATATAACTCCTTCAAGAACTTCGCGTATTTGGAAATTTGCTTGATCGCATCCAATAACAGCATATTGATCTCTACTTTCCTAAAGGTATCTAGTATCTCCTTTTCATGCTCACCCTTTTTTGGTTTAGCTAACCTGCTAGGAAAATGAGGTAAAGAGTTTGAGAGGAAAGAGATAAAGGAGGATCGAATTTTAACCCGCAAGATGTTTTGGAAGAATTTGTCCTTCACCTTTTCTTCGTTCGCTTCATTTTCTTTAGACGACATTAATCTTGAGACAATCTCCTTTCCACTATTGGGTGTAATAGCACTCACATTCTCCCTTGGTTTCATTTCTAGTTGAGAAGGTAGCTTACTAGAGTTTTGAGCTTCCAATTTGCTAACTGATGTAGCCAGTTGAGTAATTTGGTTGTTCAAATTTTGCATCCCTGTCCTTGTTTTCTGCTGGAATTAAAGAGTGTTATTAGCAAGATTCTTAACAATATCCTCCAAGGACATACCTGAATTGAGGTTTGAGTTTGCATAGGAACTTGGGGTGGTCTCATGAAATTCTAATAAGGTTTCTTTTGTTGTCCTCCGTGATTTCCATAGCTCAAATTTGGGTGATCCTTCCATCCCAGATTATAATGATTAGAATAGAGATCATACTTCCTTTGGGGTTGCTAAAAAAATCCTCCTACAGCATTAGCTTCATACATGGAGTCTTGTTGCAATTGAGTGCACGCCTCCGTAGGATGGCCGGGATGTAAGAAAATCCCACGGGCTTTTACTGTATGTAGTTGTCCTCTAGCCATTTGTCAAACCAAAGCAGTTAGATCAGAAATTTGATTTTTAAGTTCACTTGCTTCATTAACTTGTGAAACTACTCCACCAACTCTAGTCCCAAATTGCTGAGAATTTGCCGCCATGTTGGAGATTAATTGCTTGCCTCTTGGGGTGTTTTATTTACTAACGCTCCTTCACTTGCTGCATCAATCATACTTTTATCCTTTGGTAGTAATCCCTCATAGAAGTACTAGATAAGGAGCTGGTCAGAAATTTGGTGGTGAGAAAAACTAGCACAAAGTCTTTAAAATCTCTCCTAAAGCTCATAAAGTGTCTCCCCTATAATTTGTGTTATACTATAGATTTTCTTCCTAATCTTTTCAACTCAAGAGGCATGATGGAATTTCTCCAAAAATACCATTTTCATCTCGTTCCACGTGGTTATTGAATTAGAAGGAAGATAATGGAGCCAATCCTTGGCTTGATCCTTTAAAGAGAAAGGAAAAACTCTATGATTGATATGCGCTTCAGTTATTCCATGTGGTTTCATCCCCGAACATACGATGTGAAATTCCTTCAAGTGTTTATGAGGATCTTCACCTGCACATCCACAAAAGGTAGGAAGTAAGTGAATCAAACCAGATTTTAATTCAAAATCAACTGTTACATCAGGAAAAGTAATGCATAATAGTTGTTGATTTAATTCTGGAGCAGCTAACTCTTGGAGAGTTCTGTCTGCTATCCTTTCTTCAAATACTTGATATAACAATGCCTTCTGAGTAGTCGAACTACGTTGTCCTTCTTCTTTAAGATGTTACTTTCTCTCTCTAGTCTCCTTTCTCAATCTTTGTGTTGTCTTCTCAATTTCAAGATTATACAACAATTTAAAATTTTGAGAAGAACGAGTCATAAACAATTAAAAAAAAAAGATTAAAAATGAGAAACTAAAATAGCTCACCAGCAACGGCGCCAAATTGAACACGTTGTCGAGGCCTTCAAATTTAATACCGATTCTTAAAATTAATTTATAGAGATAGTGGAATCGAGTTGAATCCCAAGAAAACGATGAGGATTAATTTCTCAATGTTAATCAAACTAAAGGAAAAAATGGGGGTTCTATTGGTCTGTGAATTAAACTAAGTTAAATGAAATAATTAAAAGCTAAGAAAACGATTTAAATTTATGAGAGTAGATCTTACCAAATTTCCAATCCGAAGGTGAATTTTTCGTCCAATTGTAATTTGATTATAGGCTTAAATGATAATTATCATTTCAAGAACTTAGTCTACTAGACACAATACGTGACAATAGTAAATTTTCTAAAATTCATTGACTCGAAAATAGCATCCAAATCAAATTTTATCAAACAAATAATTGGGCACGATACGTTCCATACTAAATGAAAGATAGCATTAAACATATTGAAATGACTAAGTCAAAATTAATCAATTGAGATAGCTACAATTTAATCAATTTTGTTTCTTTAATTTCCTCTTGTCTGTTATGCAAGTTATATAAAAGGGGTAGCCACATTTACACACACATAAGCCAACTTTTTGCTACTTTTTTTATGTCAATTATTCGTAATAACTAGAATCACAAATAAATCACAGGTAGCAATAACAATTTTTCATAAGAGAATAATAACAGAAAATAAAGAATTCTTAAAACTGAAGAAAATTCTTAAGAAGAAATTAAAGTCTCACTACATTTACAATTGGAATTAGAATTGACTCACCCTTGTATTAGAAGGAGAAATTAGTTATTCATGGTGACTAAGCTCGAGCTTTTGATCACAAGGGGAAGTTGCCAAGCTCTCCAAATGCTAACTCTTTTTTTTTTGTGGTGTCTTTCTACAATCCCAAAACCCTCTTTATATAGGCAAAGGGGTGGCTAAAAATAGAAGTAACCAATACTTAACAATTTTCCAAAAAAATAATAAAACTAAATTAATTTTGACTAAGGACTCTAGAAAATGGGGAGGAGATTCTAACCCCTTTCTGACTTGTGAAATGTCAAAATTAACCTCCACATGTATTGACCCCCTCAATAAAAGAAAAGTCGAGCTTCAAGGTAAACTTATGCCAAATCCCAATACTTTGTAACCTAAATCAAATTTAATCATAAATAAGATAATTTAGCATGAAATCTATCCGTAATATAAAAGAATTTAACACAAAAAGATGACTAAATTAATGACCTATCAGGCAGTAGAAATTATCTTTCTCGTGTTTTTCTAAGTTTTTCTCCTTTTAACTATGATTTCTTCCTTTTTTTTGGCAACTCGAGAGGCATTTTTGGTGAAGCAAAGAATCAGGAAGAACCACGAGGACGAGATCTATGCGTTGACATAAGCAAAACACCGATTGAGGATGCGGTAAAGTGCCATGCATGGTAAACATCCGTTTGCAGCAACGCGCGTGTAACACACGCGCCCGCTTCAAGCTATGCTTGCCAGCGCGTGGGAGCTCTGTTCGACCTAATTCTTGCGGTGCTAAATTCCTAAAGTTGAGTAGAATCCGAATCCAGTATTCGTGCACCAATTTGCGACGGTGCGTGGGTTGTAATACGACATTGAGAGGACAATAGATTACCAGCGGTGTTAAAATTCTCTCTTAGTTGGAATTTAAATAGTACCTTAGGGAATAAATTGAACCAATATGTAATTTTTTACTAAGTTTGCTAGAATGACCATAGACTAAGCCTATAGGATCAAATTTAAGAATTTCGAGAAATAAGATAAGTGGCTTTGCTCTTGGATAAGTCTTCGGGCTAGGTTAGACTTGTGTAATGATGTATGTTATATGTGATTTCTCTTTAAACTATGTTGTATTGAGAAGAATGATGAGCATCAGTTGTTCTAATGTGTTTGTAGATATATGATATTATTTCATATGTGTGTCGATTATGGGCGCCATGGGCATCGCATGTGTGTTATTCTTTGGGATTAATGCATAATAGAGAAGATGTTGCATGTTCATTTGATGGTGACACCATCTCCCATTACAGGAGATCGGTGTGTGTGGAGATTTGAATACGTTGACTAGATACGTTTACCATCAGTAATAGTTGGATTTCCTAGAAAGCTCACACACGTACCTCAAGTGAGAGGCAGAAGGATGAGATCAAGGTCATTGTCACCCAGCGTTAGTATATTGAAGATCCTATATGAGATTGATGAATCTTTTATGTAAACATAAAATAGGTAGGTCCCACATGAACTCTATGGATGTTTGTGTTTGCATGTCTAACCCCAGTGGTCTAGGTCACTATCTTGGTATTTTTGTACTCATCCTTTTCTGTTTACCTTTTTTTTAGGTAATAATAAGGGCGTCCAGGGTGGTTGAAGAGAAGAGGTTGCATAGAAGTCATGGTCACGAATTTCAGTCTTCTACTTGTCTTCAGTTGACCTCTCATTGTTTTAAATTCTTTTAAACGATTGTCGTATTTATAACCGATCTTCT
Source organism: Telfairia occidentalis (assembly GCA_026257165.2). Taxonomy (NCBI): domain Eukaryota; kingdom Viridiplantae; phylum Streptophyta; class Magnoliopsida; order Cucurbitales; family Cucurbitaceae; genus Telfairia; species Telfairia occidentalis. The sequence goes on along the minus strand of JAOANK020758539.1, from coordinate 3,092 downwards.
ACATTATGTTTTTTTCTTTTATTTGTTTTAAAATTGGGATCCCACTATGCCTTAAGCAGATTTTGTAATTTATTTTTGTATTTATGAGAATGATTGATATCATCTTTGAAACTTTTATAAATCTTTTTCATAAGAGCATGTATGCTAGTAGCGATTTTAGGGAATCTAAGTCTATAAGTCGTGTCGTTACAAAAGTAATTTAGCAAACAAAACTAATATGTGGTTTAAATGTATAGAAACTTCATATATTGCTTATATATTACAAAGAGATAAATTTGTTTTATTATTTATAATTAGTGTAATTATAAAATATAAGATTAAAAGTAATTATTAGTAGTAGTTAAATTTGTTAAAAATATATAAAAATGTTTGAATTATTTCAATTTAGTTTGGTTTATATATATAATTATGCAGTTATTTTACAATGATAGAAATGATATCTAAATATAAAATGTGAATTCATCATTAATGATTATGATATAATTTAATCTTAGTAAAAATTAAATTAATTTATGTATTTTAAATTTCTTAATGTTTTATCATTTACACCATTTTAAAAAACTTAATCATTTACTTAGACAAATATATGATTCAATTTTCTTAATGTTCTTAAAATAAACTTTCAAATTGTTGTGAGAGTGAGGGAAAATATAAATTTATAGTTGAAAGAAATGAAAGAGTTAGGGTGTGTTTTGGTATGACTTTTAAATTGTTTATTGATAGAAAAAAGTGTTTTTTCCAAAATTTACAGTGTTTGAATAAAATTTTGAACAGTGTTTTTAACTAATTAAAAATACATATTAGAATTTTTAATAATAAAATTGGTTTGAAAATGTGTAAAAACATATAAAATATATTTAAAACTTTTTTAAATTGAGTATTTAATTAATATTCTTCCAACAACGGTTATATAATAAACGTTTTACTTAAAAATAGTTTTTTAAAAAGTTATACCAAACATGTACTCATAAAACTTTTGACATTTCTAAAATTATAGCTTCTGACATTCAATTACGTTATTAATTACATTATCTCGTACTACATTTTAATGAATTTTAGGTTACATTATTTTGCTAATATACCAATTAAGAAAATATATAGATTTTTTCATTTTTTTTATTTTAAAAAAAAGATTATTTTACCTCGATTGGACCCATTATTTCTTTTAATTGCTTTTTTGTTTATTAATTAAAATTCTAAGGTTTTTAAGTTAAGTTTTTGTTGTATATTGAAATTTGTAGCCTCAATAAAGATAAATTTATTTTTCGTATTATAATTAAAGTTATTAATTATAATTAAAGGATTATTTTTAAATTTTTTAGGGAATGAAGTGATAAAACTTTTTGTGTTTCAATTCTTTAGATAACATACAAATTATTATTAATTATTAATTTAATATTTATAATAATTAATTAAAAACTTGTGAGGTATAAGGCTAAAAATAAAGAAAAAACGAACTGTTTGTCAGAAAATGGTGGAGAAAGCCCTCGAGAAATTATATATTCTTTTTTCAAAAATATTACAAATAAAAAGAATAATACACTAATTATAAAATAATACTAAAAAAATAATAATAGCAAGAAAAAGAGGGAATAATAATTTTAAAAAAAAACTTTTTGCATCCCAAACTTTTAGAATCTATAAATTTATTAACATTAATAATTAATTAATTAATTAAAAAATTTTTCTTTAAGGTGGTAGGGAAAACCTTATACATTCCAACTTTTTAAATTCTATAATTTTATTATCATTGATTGATAATTAATTATTAATTAATTTCTTTATTATTTATAATTAATTGTTAATAGCATACTTTGTAAATTAAAATTTAAAGTAGGGACAAAAATGTCCAAAAATGTTTTTCCAAGATTCTCACTTTTTATTATATATTATATATTCTATTATAGATTATAGATATTTAATCGTGTTATAATTAAAGGACAATTTTTAAAATTTTTAGGGAATGGAGTGATAAAACCTTTTGTGCTTCAATTCTTTAGATAACGTACAAATTATTATTAATTATTAATATAATATTTATAATAATTAATTAAAAACTTGTGAGGTGTAAGGCTAAAAATAAAGAAAGAACGAACTGTTTGTGAGAAAATTGTGAGAGAAAGCCCTCGAGAAATTTTTTTTTTCAAAAATATTACAAATAAAAAGAATAACACACTAATTATAAAATAATACTAAAAAAATAATAACAGCAAAAAAAAGGGAATAATAATAATAATAATAATAAACTTTTTGCATCCCGAATTTTTAGGTTCTATACATTTATTAACATTAATAATTAATTAATTAATTAAAGAAATTTTCTTTAAGATGCTAGGGAAAATCTTTTACATTCCAACTTTTTAAATTCTATAATTTTATTATCGTTGATTGATAATTAATTATTAATTAATTTCTTTATTATTTATAATTAATTGTTAATGGCATACTTTGCAAATTAATAATTTAAAGTAGGGACAAAAATGTCCACAAATGTTTTTCCAAGATTCTCACTTTTTAATATATATCATGTATTATATTATAGATTATAGATTGTATTCATTAAGTTCTTAGATTTTAAGGAGTGCTAAATAAATTAAAATTCTTGAGACTTATTAGACACATTTAAAACTTTAAAAAAAGATTATGTCAGCTGTGTAAGTTTAAGGACCAAAATTATAATTTAAGCTACATAAAATGATCTCTAATACTTTTGGATATTTGTCCACATCAACATTTTGATTTTGTCAATATATTTGAATCTCACATTTTTGCCAATTCAAACATATTTCAGTGGATACATCTATTTTCATTGTAAAAATCAATTGTTTGATCCCTTAACTTTGTACTTGTTAAACTCGAAAGAAAAAAAAAATCTTACATTTTATCTAAAATTGAGATTTTGATGTCACATGTAAACTATACTCTCTTGCCCTTGTAAGACCTCTTTTAATTGTTTTAATTTTAGTATAGGTGATGATGAAGACATTTTCCTTATGTAATTTGAAATTTTTATTATTGAATTATTGATTATGGTAGAATCAAATTGGGCCAATTTGAAGGAAACTGAGTATTTTGAATTTTTGAGGATTTTC
>JAOANK020758433.1:0-10943 GCA_026257165.2 Telfairia occidentalis | reverse complement strand
AATTTAATTTTAAATATATATATATATATATATATAATGGTAATAATAAATAATATATACTTAATTAATTATCTTTTTTTTAGTTCAACATTTGTGGGAAATGGGAGATCAAACCATCGACCTCTGTGAATTAATTATCTAATAATTAATTAACTATGTATATATATGCACATTAATCACATTAAATGCATATCTCTCTTTTTAACCTATGGTTTTAATTTGAATCCTATCCATATTAAATTTTAACCTATAGTATTTATATGAATCCAATTCATATAAATAACATTTGAATATTATTCAAATGTTTAAATTCTCACATATTTTAAGTTTAATTATAAATCATATTTATAATTAACTATAATGTATCATTATACATTATAGTTTATATATTCCTTCAAATAATTTGAACAATTCAAATTATTCCCAAAATATTATTTCTTGTAAAATCCTTAGTGAGCTAGCAAGTGGACCTTATGGACCTATGATTAGAAGCTCAAATTATAGGAGATTAATTAATTAAACTCTTTAATTAATTAACCACCATTCATTAACTGTCAGTCACTTCATTAAAGACCGACAACTGCACTCTTCGCACTATAGATATATTTCTATATCCATTGATTTAATCAATCAATAGTAAGTCGATCTTTCACGAATTGTTCATAACTACAATTGGTCAAAATTACCATTTTACCCCTGTAGTTGTATCTAACTCTTTAAGTACCACCGATCCCTCTAATGAATAATTACTTACAGTCCAACTATAACTAGACCCCTCTTTGGCCAGTGACATGGTGAGGCACCTCATTTTTAAGACTCGAAATCAGTTCTTAAGAGAACAATTCATCTATTTACCCTCAGGATGGGAAGGAATGAATTTCATCTCGTGTAGTATGTTCTCAGCTACTACGCGTGCAAATCCTCAAAATGGTAGGCTTACTGAGTCGGTAAACTCAGCCACTTTTACCCATATAGATCAAAGGATTGCCGTTATAGGTAGAAGTTCACAACTCACTCAGGATTACAGTCGAGTCACCTATGATCATCCTAGCCAAATGTTAATCTCTTTAAGCAACGACGTTATAAAGAGAGACTAAACATTTTGCGGTCCGATCTTATACAAACTCTTTGATAGGATATCCCCACTCACATGTCTTCGCATGAACAATTAGGAACATAATTGTTTGTAACACTTTACAACTTCTTGTAACAATTACAAAGTGAGTTGTATCCAATAGTGTTTCTAGGACCCAACCTTATCCATATACTATAGACCATTTAGGATATTACTTAAACATGATTCACCTGTATGTTTACCACATACATGTTCAAATTACATAAAATAACATTGGATTTTAGTTTATTGGAAAGGGTTAATGCATACTAAATGTCAAATAAAATAATACCTTATTTTATTAAATAAATAATTTGTGTGCAAAGATTACAAACCATGAAACTCACGAGATTTAGGGCATCAACCCAACATAAGATAGGTCAATGAACCCACTAGACTTCGAAAAGTCATTGGATAAGCTTTACCACCATTATCATCACAATATAAATTCTCATTTAATGCTATAGAAGTTGCAACTAGCTTGCAATTGCTCACGTGAAACCTCTTGAGTACTTCAATAATATACTTTTCTTTAGAAAGAAAAATATCACCTTGATGTTGCTGGACTTGAATTCCAAGAAAATATTTCATGAGACCCACATCAGTCATTTCAAATTTCTTCATCATACTTTGTTTAAATTCCTCAAGCATTCTGAGTTAGTCCTAAAATAGTTCATATCATAAATATATAAGCAAACAACAAGGAATTTTGTACCTTTCTTTTTCACATAGAGAGATGGTTCACTGAGACTTTTCTTAAAAGTATTATGATAGAAGTTTCCATCAATTTTGCTATTCCAAGCATGAGGAGCTTGCTTTAATCCGTACAAGGCATTATAGAGTAGATAAACTTTTTCATTCTTTCCATGAACAATATACTCTTGACGTTTCTCTACATATACATCTTCTAAGTCACCATTTAAGAAAGTAGATTTGACGTCAAGTTGAAACACTTTCAATTGTAATTGGACTGCTAAAGCAAGAGTAATCATTATTGTCTCCATGCGAGCCACTAGTGCAAAAGTCTCATTAAAGTCAACACCAAGCTGTTGGAAATAGCCTTTTGCTACACAAGGGGAGCTTTATGCTTCTTAATGGAATCATCTTCATTGAATTTAGTCTTAATGACCCATTTAAGCTAATCGCTTCTTTCCGTAGATGTAAGTCTTGAAGCTTCCATGTCTTATTTCTTTTAATGCTGGCTATTTCTTTATCCATAGCTTTTATCCAAACTTCTTCTTTTGCTACATCATCAAAACTCTATGGCTCACAAGAAAACATGGCAAAATGTTCACTTGAAGCATAAATATCTTTCAAAGATCGCATTCTTCTTGGATGATATTTTGAGCTATCTTGATTTGAAGTAGCTTCAACTAGTGATTTTGCAAGAGTTGATGGAGAACTCCTTGGTGATCTCAAATTTTTAGAGTCTTGTAGCCAATCAAGCAGTTGAATATTTTCATATTGCCGGGAACATTGAGAATCATTATTCTCCCAATCTCATGTTGCCATTTCATCAAATATTACATCTCTTGATATCAACAATTTTTTTATCCTAGATTAAATTTTTTTGTCTCTAGATTAAGCAGTTGATATCCTTTTGATTCATCATTATAGTTAATGAATATGTATTTAGTTCCTTTTTTTTATTGAACTTCTCTCTTTCTTGGGAAGGAACAAGAGAATAAGTTGGATAGCCAAAAACTCTTTATTCCGTGTTTCGAAAGGAGTTTTGTCTTCGACTGCTTTAGTAGGACTCTAACTGAGGATATAAATAGCTATACTAACAACTTCTGCCTTTTTGCCATTTCTATAATAGTTCGATTCTTCCTTTTAGCAATGTCATTTTGTTGTGGACTATGTTGGACCATGAGTTGTCTCATTATGCCATTCTCCTTACAGTAGTCCATGAATGGCTTATAAATGAATTCACCTCCACGATTAGTTCTCAAAATTTTGATCTTTTTGCCACTTTAATTTTTTGTAAGAGCCTTGAACTGAAGAAAACTAGCAAAGGCTTCTGATTTTTCATGAAGAAAATAAATCCACATCATTCTAGTAAATCATCAACAAATAATATGTAATATCTTTTGTCGGTGAAAGATGGAGTTCCTATGGGGCCACATATATCTGCATGCACCAATTCTAATGTAGATTTAGCCCTCCATGAAGTTTTAGGAAAAGAAAGTCTATGGATTTTCCAATAGATGCAACATTCACATACCTTTCCATTATTTTCAATTTAGGAAGTCCAATCACCATATTTTTCTACTTTAAAATACGAAGACTTTTGTAGTAAAGATGACCATACCTTAAATACCACAGGTGATAAATATATGGACTTTCACTTTTAAAAGTAAAATTCTCTTCTAGGGGCATCAAGAATGGGAAGACGTTGGTTATAAACATATCAACCCTCGCTACTATCCGATCTTTTTTATTATCCAGAGTAATGTATTTGCCATCATCAAAGTTAACTGCATTTCCTTTTTGGAGCAATTGACAAACATTCAACAAATTTTGAGTTATGCCAAGAACAAAAAGAACATACGAGATGTACCTCGAATCTCCTTTCTTGGTGTGAACAACAATGACACCCTTTCCTCCAGCTTTTTGCATCTTGTCATTGCTAAGCTTCATTGGAGAGCTAAAACTTCGATCTACCTTAACAAAGAAGTCTATTTTCCTGCCATATGATTACTGCAACCACTATTCAAGTACCATATACTTTGAGATTCACTTTGGTCAATTGTACAAGAAAATAATTGCTCCCCTTCATTTTCTTTTGTAAAATTTGCTTCATCATTTTCCTTTTCATTTTGAAACCAACAATATTTTTAGAATGTTTTGGAATTTGACATTTAGTGTACCTAAAGTAACAATTTTTAGACAGGTGATTTGACCTTTTGCAAATAATGCAGTGAGAATCAGAATTACTAGATTTTTTTGCTTTGCCATTTTCCCTTGTCTCTTTGCTCTTGCTGACCCGCATCTTTCTTTTGCATTGGATTCCGCAGTCTTTGAGAATTGGGTTTGTAAGTCTTCTTTTCTGCAAAATTGAGGTTGGTAGGAAAAGCTTGCTCCACCAATTGGCTTGGAGACTTATTCAATCTTTCTTCGTGAGCTTGAAGAGAACCCATTAGTTCAAAGATTGTCAACTTGGACACATCTTTGAACTCTTCAATGAAAACAACAATATGATTAAACTTTGGAGGAAGACTCCGTACAAATTTTTAATTGCTATATTTTTCAGAATTGTCTCCCCATAACGCTTCATAAGCTGGTTGATTATCTCTAAAACTCGAGAAAAGAATTCTCGAATGTTTTCACTTTCCTTCATTGCCAAGTTGTCAAAATTTCTCCACAAAGATTGCAACTTGATGAAAATAACTTTTTCACATCCATAAAATTCTTTTTGCACATTTTTCCAAGCATCTTGAACTTTTTTACTGCCAAAAATTTAAGAAAAAATGGACTTACTAACACCTTGTTGAATGAGTCAAAGCGCTAAAGCATTTTGCTTTTTATTCTTCCTAAACTCCTTCTCATGATTTGGTCATCGCTCTGAAGTGCTTTCATCATCTTCTTTAACAGGAACTTCATAATCTTCTTCAATTATTTTACCAAAGATCTTGAGAGATAAAAATGGTCTCCAATTTGACTTTTCTAATATTCATAACAAGCTTCATCAAAGATCGAAATTTGGTTCGTTGGGATGGAAAATACGTTTGGAACACAATTGGTGTTCATTTTTAGGTTGGCTGGGATACAAAATTTGTTGGAGGCAATGAAAGAAAGTAGGTAAGATTTTAGAATGAGCAATTGAGATAAATTTTTTTTATTGAGTGCTTTGGCACTTTGCTCAATTGGAGTTTACATGCTTTCTTACAACAAGGAGTAAAGGACACCTCAATTTCTAGTTGTCTGAAGAAGATTCTAGAGACTCTTAGTTAACGACCTAGGAAATAGTTCTCAAGAAAATTACATAGATTTTACATATTTCCAGAACACTTACATATTCCGAAAAAACCCATACATATTCCAAGAAACTCTTACATATTCTAGGAAATCACATTGAAGAACTCAAATGACTAATTAGAAATTAGAAATTACTTTTAACAGTTGGCTCTTTCCTCTTTTACTAGAGGAAAGTTCTCTTTCCTTCTCTCCGATGCTTGAGGGGAATGTTGTCTTTTGATTTAGGTTGTCTTAAACCTTTTATATAGGCTTCTAACATATCATAAATTTTGTCACGTGACCAAATTAAGTCATATTGGATTACCCAATGCTGATTAGCTATTATCTATGGATGCGCATTTTCATTTTAGGGTTTGTTTTGCACAATTTCTAATTTAAACACATTTTCACAAAGAAATGTTGATAAATATACTATTTATATTTTATATAATAAATTTGTTTGATTGCACTACATTCGAATACGATACTATTAATTACAAATATGGTTTTGATTTTTACTACATATTTTGAAGAATTTTGATTAAATGCTTTTAAGTAATTTTTAAATAATCCATCTACTTTGTGTTTCTTCAAAAATAACTTTTTATTTGTTAAAATTAAAAAAAAATACTTTTAATTTCTAAAATTACTTAATAAATTATGCTAAACACACTATAAATTGTTGATTTTTATAAAAAAAAAACTCGTAGAAAAAATAGTTTTAATTTAAAAAGCATTTTTTTCAAAGTAATCTCAAGCACACCTTTAGTGAGCTCTCAGATTGGAGCACCTTTCTTGCATTATTGCTGCAATAGTCGCCTCTTCTTTTGCCCATGAATAAACCGTACATATAATTTACCATTTAAATTCATTAATCATTCAGATTAATTTAATTAGTTCCAACCATAACAAACATCTTTTGTCACATGTGAAAGCATAAGTCAACCTTCAATATGATCACCACACCAAATATACTTGATGACGTAGATAAAGTATGAAAAAACAACATGAGAATTATATGCATAGTGATCGGCACATGCCTATTCTCAACTGGTCTTAAATTATCTTTTATAGAGATCAATACAACAAATATATATACATGGATTGTATGAGTTAAAAAATCATCCATCATCTTTATTCTACAAATATATATATATATATATAGAACATAGTTGTATGTAAAATCAATCTCACTCAACCAAGGCATTATGTACTGAAATGATGCCCATGCGAGCTATAAACTCTTGAAAGACCTTAGGTACTAAGCCTTTGGTTAGTGGATCTGCTAGCATATTATGATTGATTTGTTCTATCGCTATTAAATTGTTTTGAACTCTCTCCTTGACCTACAAGATACTTTATGTCAATATCCTTCCACTTTGTCGAGCTCCTATTGTGATTGGAATAGAACACTGTTGAATTGTTGTTATAGTAAATTTTTAAGGGTCTTATAGGACGCTACACACTCAGCTACCATTGTTGAAGGGGCTACAAGTGATTCTTTGGCAATCCTCCATGAAACTGCTCCTCGAACCATAATATAGATCATTTGGCACCTAGAGTGACTCTAGTAAAGAAAAATCACTTATCATACTTCTTAACATAGGCTTGAAAGTTCTATTGCATCTTTCACCAACTCTATTCATGCTAGATTTCCCAAAGATCGTGTATTGAGGAACTATGTGACACTCTTCTCAAAGGGTCTTAGAGTTATTCATCTAATCCATCATATCTACCATGATAATCTCCTCGATAGTCTGATCTAATAGCCTTATTTTTCTTTTTAAGTTGAAGTTCAATTTCAACTTCAAAGAATTTGAACATGTCTAAAGCTTAAGATTTCTCGTGAATTAAGTATAGACAGCTATATCTTGAGTAATCATCAATGAATATGATGAAATATTGTTGTTCATTCCATGAAGCTGTAGGGAATGGTCAATATAGATCAATATGCATTAGGTCCAATACTTTTTTAGCCCTTTCAGCACTTACATTTCTCTTATTTGTTTCATTTCCTTTGATACAATTAACACAAACTTGAAAATATGTTAAATGAAATGAATAAAAAATTCTCTCAGCCATAAGTTTCTTAATTCTACTATTAGAAATATGTGAAAATCATTTGTGTCATAGTGTACCAGAATTTTCATTCAATTTTGATTTTCTACCATGTAATAAAATATGCAAGATTTAATTATCAAGCATATATAAATTATCGATCAAAGAACTGCTATAAATTTTGGTGCCGATTCTCACTCTTCTTAACTCTCTTTGTATAAATTTTGAGTTCTTGATCATTTTTAGCTTGCTGGAAATTTTCATAAAGTACGATTGCTTGGTTTTAGACAAAAACGTATGCTATAAATACTATTCGGATTGAATAAATATAAAAATTAGTATCAGAGCTGATTTTATGCATTCTGTTTTGGCCAATATACCCATGATTGTCATAGGTTTCTACCATTTTTTCTTTTCATTTCTGCAATATTTTGTTTATTTTTGTCCCAAAGTAAGTTTTATCTATATTTGTTTTTGTGCAGGATGAGTACCCAATTTCAGATGGAATTTTTGACAGTAAGGAGGACTTTGGCCTATGGAAAATAAAAATTATGACAATATTAAGACAACATAAAGTTGATTATGCCCTCATGGATCCAAAAGATATTCTTGAGGGTGTAACCCATAATAAACTTTTGGCCATGGAGAAAGTGGCTCACAACCTTCTCATTCTTCACCTGTTCGTTAGTGCTCTTCGACAAATGAAAGGTGATGACACTGGTGGTAAGTTGTGTAGTAAGTTGCAATCTACGTATCAAGTTGCTCTATTTCGAATAAGTTATATCTTAAATCTAGGTTTTTATTTTTAATATGGATTCAAATAAAAGCATAAAAAATAACGTTGATGACTTTAATAAAATCATTTATGAGTTAGAGAATATCATTGAAACTTTTTCTTATGAGAATCAAGCGACTATTCTTTGTAATTCTCTTCCTGATACTTATATTGATGTGAAATCTGTTATGAAGTATGGTAGAGATGATTTGACTGATGTTATTATTACAATCTATAGTATCTTAAAAGGGGTCATGAACGAGAATTTTTATTTTCCTTTTTTGCCCTTATTTTTTGATACTATTCCCTTTATGTCCTTATATATATCTATACGTCAAATCTTTTGACATAGAATCATGTCTCTTCACACATCTTTTCAAAGTTTAAAAGACACCTTATTTGACAAAAAATACATTTCTTCGCAGAGATCTTTTCACAAAATAAATAATCTTTTGCTCTCACAAGTCGTTGTTGATTCTTATGGCTATGCTCCTACTGTTGTCCTCCCCCAAACGAGAAGGTACTCTTTGCTTTACCACCTAATTTCAATTTTCTTCATTGTTTTTCTTTTCCATTTTAGGTATTTTTTAATCGAATGTTTTTTCACACATTTTGATTTTGTTAGAAAGACTTTTAAGAAACACGCAACAAGATCTCGATTGGCCTCCCCAAACAAGAAGGTACCTTTTGCTTTTCTAATTTCAATTTTCTCCTATGTTCTTCTTTTTCATTTTAGATTTTTTTTTTATTTTCTCTGTCTTTATTTTCCATTTTGGGTATTTTTTTTATTAGTCAAAAGTTTGTTTACATATTTTGGAGTTTTTTAAAATCTTTTGAAGATTTTTTGTACCAATATAAACTATGAATTGCTAGAGAAAGACTCACGCCTATCAAGACCTCTATTGGCCTTCCCAAAATGTACTTTTTGCTTTTGCAAATAATTTCAATTTTCTTCTCTATTTTTTTTTTATTTTGGGTATTTTTTTGATAAATTTGGTTTACACATTTTTTTCTTTAAATATATTTTAAAGATTTTTGTTGAAGTTCTGTATTTTTTTTTTGTCCGAAGTATGTAATCAACGTGTATTTTAATGATTTTTCTTTTAATCTATAAACACTCCTAAACTTGATATTGATTCTTTCTAGATGTACTTACTTATTTTTACTAATGTTTTCCTAATGATTTCTCTTTTAATCTATACACACCCATAAAATTGTAAAGATATTGAATTGCGTGAGAAAAACTCAAAGATCTTAAGAAACACGATCTTAACAATATATCTTCTATAACGACCTGACTTCTAGACTTGGACCACATGAGAGTTGTTACTAGCATGCATGCTCTTTATAAAATTTCCAAACATGGTAATCATTCAAAACTCATAAATAGGAAATATCTTTATTTGAAACATTCAAAATAATTAAGGATCCCAATTTTAAAAGAACATAACAAACTAACTATGTGTGTGAACAAACAAGTTCACACCTAACCAGAGTACTTAGTTTAGAAATTCTTTAAAAACTTTCAAATAGTGATAAAGAAAAAAATGAAAATGATGCGAAAATCTCGGCTGATGACCATGGTCCTAGCAACCCTTCCTCGTCATCCACCATGGCGACTCTACTTATTACCTAAAAAAACAAGAATAGATTGAGTATATAAGTATATACCTAGTAGGTGACTCCGAAGCCCGGAGTTAGACATGCATCACACACAACATGCAAAGGAAGGCAAACTCATAGGGGATCTCATCCACAAACAAGTAAAGAAGCAACAGCTCATTGAGAACCCCAGTACAATACCATTCAGAGACACATAATCTCATGGTGGGTCACAATACAATATTCATGCAAAGAACATATTCTCATGGAGGATCTCGATATAGTAACCATGCAAGGAAAAGAAGCACATCCTCATGGAGGACCTCAATATCATTTTATGCAGAGAATCACAAATCTCATGGAGAATCTCGGTATTATACTTGTGCAGAGAATTACCAACTTCACAAATGCTCAACACCACATCATGTCATACATACTCATCACATCTTACATGTTCAGGTAAGTCTACCATATAATAAAATAGCATCGCAATATATTACGCTAAGCTTTCATCAAGTATAAGCATAAGTAGTACCACATATACTACGAAACCATATAGTCGTCTAAGCAAGCCCAAAGGCTTGTCCAAGGGTGAAACCACCTACCTTACACTACAGTAAACAACAAGAAATCCCTAAGAGATCCAGTAGACGGTTCCTTTAGCACCTAAGGCACACATACACTCATAACATCCTATTAGCCTTTTATTCATCACTAACCTAACATGGAATAGGTAACTTAAGGCTTTAAAGGAGCGAATACTACTGAGAGAGTCAAAACACGCTATTGTCTAGGAAACGGCCCACGCACTGCCACCGATCTGCCACGTGTCATCTACGTGCTGCTGCGGTTTGGGTGAACAGGGACCAAATTTCGATTCTACTCAACCCTAGGAGTCAAACACTGCCAAAATCAGGTCGAACAGACGCCAAACGGGCCTCCACGCGCATCTCGATCCCTCGACGTGTGTGCTACTCGCGCTGCTGTCACCGTGTCTTTCCTCTGAGTGTGAAGCTCCATCGCTAGTTTGATCGTCAATTTGCTTCCACCAACATGTAGATCTTGACCTTGCGCGCCTCTTCGACCATTTATTTGCCAAAATCGCCCATTCGAAAGACCGAGATAGAGGAAAAAATGTGAATAAAGGAGAAAAAAATCCTGAGAAACAAATGGACTGAGAGTCCACTGCCTTACCTGTTCTAAAGGGGGTATAAGGAGCCCGTGAAGACGTTGTCCTTAGAAGGGGAACTGCAACGGAGTGAGGAAGGTTGGGGAAAAGACCGTAGAGAAAGAATAATATGTTGGCCATCGCCTCCGCTGGCCTCCAATCGCCACCTAGACAACTATCGTCGTCCCTACACTTTGCTCGCTATAGGTGGTGCTATGTGGAGGGAAGGTTGGGTGTGAGGGAGTGAAAGAAAGAACTTTGAGGGGACG
>JAOANK020758227.1:0-10944 GCA_026257165.2 Telfairia occidentalis | reverse complement strand
GGAGGGAATTAAGGAAATTTTCCCTCCCACTCTCTTTTCTCATCAACTCGATATAAATCCTTGTGTTGAGAACACAGAGATTGCTAGAATTTTGGTTTCTCTTCCTCCCTCACAAAATCGATCCCACAATCAAATCCTTGTTTTAATCTAGAGAATAGCAAGTTTACTACGTAGTGGTGTTCGGTTTTGAGGTTACGGTAGAACAACATAGAACTACGTGAATTGAAAGAAGGTTCTTCAAAGGTAAAAAATTCTCGTTCTCTATATTTTGATTTTCTGTAATGCATGTTCTTCCCAAATTCATTCTTGAATGTATTCAGCGTTCAATCGCTTCCGCTGGGAATTCGATTCATTCACCTGCAACATGAATCGATGCCTCAGGTTGAGCCTTGGTAGCAGTAAGCTGAGACTGCAACAAATTCAATATGTTGTGGCATTGAACGAATACATCAGCTGTTGCCGTAGGTGCACTAAATGAGGGATTGGCGACATTAGTAATTGCAAGTGCATCACATTAGCCACTAGTGTAGCGAGGGCAGCAGAATTCCCAATGGCTGTGTTAAAGTAGCCAATTCATGCTTGAGTTGAAAAATTCGAGGTCCATTCTTCTTCTGAAACTATTGCTTCAAATCCAGCCAAGTCAAAAAAGATCAAACTAGATGAAATTTTCTTTGACATTGAATTTAGGATCCACGTAATAATAATGTGGTTATTTCAGATCGAAGCAGGAAGAAGCTCTCCAGTTGGTTTCAGCAAAGTACCATCGATAAACTCCAATTTGTTCTTGATCGATAATGTAAGGGTTATAGATCTACTCCACGTGACATAATTGTCATCATCTAGAGGCTCAGAGACAAGAATGAGGTTTGAAGTATTGTTGTGATGAAGGAAGTACGGATTTGATAACAAATCAGCGAAGATGGAGATTGGAAGGATGAAAAAGGAGAATCGTTGTGTGGAACATTGGTACCGTTTGCATGATGAAGAAGGAGAGCAAATGGCAGTGTGAAAGGAAAATAGAGCAAATGTGAAGTGGAAAGCAATAGGTGGAAAAAAAAAAAATCCTCTTAGACCATATTAAAAGTAATATGAGATTAACTGCTCCAATATTATTTACCTCTCCAAACAAATATATATATACAATCCGTAAGCTCAAGTATTGAATAACACAAAGCAGTTAAAATAACTTCAACTAAATTACAATTAGTTAACTACTAGCTAATATCTAATAATCTACTGTGCACCCCAACTTATGGGGTTGAAACTTTCGAAGCAACTCCTCAAAGTCATAGCTCAATGTTGGCAACCATGCACGACTCTACTCAACTATGTCGTGACCTTTTTTTTCTTTCGTTATGCTATTCATAGCACAACTTACAAGAAATTCACACATGCACATTATGGTAGGTTAAGGCACGACCGTCCTTTCCTCTATGATTGTCTACATTGAGATTCTTAGTTCTACAAATTCAAAATCTTGATATTTAGTTTGTATAGGTACATTGTATATCTTACGATATTACAACTTAATTGAATTCTCTTCATAATCTTATCATCATGCACTCTTAACCTTAATCATCAAATCCACCTTGACAAATACAACTCTAATGTTAATTCACACATCTCGACGATTGTTTTTCCTTTATATTATAAGGTTAGTTGTTAGATGTTGAAAATCAAAATTCGTACATGTCTATATGAAATCATAAATCGATTAAAACATAACACATGCCCATACATCATTTCTCTTATGTGTTGTTATTCTTAGTGTATACTTGGGAGTGATTTTGACATGACTAAAGTAATCTTTGCCTTTGTCAAAATTACTTTTCTTTAAAATGATGATGTTTGGCAAAGAGATAGAAGTGCTTTTTAAAGTATCAGTTGAAATTACTTTTAATTATATGAAAATCACTTTTAAAAGTACGAAATCAAACGTTGAAATGATTATATGAAAATAACTTATTATAAAATCTATTTTTGTTAAAATCACTCATCCTAAAACCACTTCCAAACATGACCTAAATCTCTCCCTTACAATGTGTTGGGTTTTTAACAAAATATTAGAAGAGTAAAAATCCCACATCGAAAAGAATGAATGAAGTGACGGGTTTCAAGCACTATATAAGGAGCTTATGGACATTAGTTTTATTTATCCTAGTATAAAGCTTTGAGAGAGTGTCTTTGTAATTGGGGTCGGGGAGAGAAATTCTACGTGATTATGACAATTTTTTGCATAGTGGAGTTTCATTCAATGGGTCGTTCTTTTTCTCCGTTCTTTTTCTCCGCTTTTGAAGTTTATGGACCTACAGATTCGAAACTCCAATGATACAAGATTAATTAATTAAACTCTTTAATTAATTAACCAACATTCATTAACTGTCGGTCACTCCACTAAAGATCGACAATTGTACTTTTCGCACTATAGATATATTTATGTGTCTATGGATTTAATCAATCAACAGTAAGTCGACCCTTCACGAATTGTTCATAACTAAAATTGGGTCAAAATTACTATTTTACCCCTATTCTTTAAGTACCATCGATCACTCTAATGAAAAATTAGTTACAGTCCAATTATAACTAGATCTCTCTTTGGCCAGTTGAGAGGGTGAGGCCACTCATTGTTCAAGACCCGATATCAGCCCTTAAGGGAACAATTCATCTACTTACCCTCAAGACAAGAAGGAGTGAATTTCATCTTCTGTAGTTGTGTTCCCAGCTACTTACTTGGACAAATCTCGAAAATAGTAGGCTTATTGAGTTGGCAAACTCAGTCACTCTCACCCATACAGATCAAAGGATTGCCCTTATAGGTAGGAGTTCACAACTCACTTAGGATTAAAGTCGAGTCACCTATGATCATCCTAGTGAAATGTTAATCTCTTCAAGCAACAACGTTATAAAGAGAGACTAATCACTTCACGGTTCAGTCTTATACAAACTCTTTGTATAGGATATTCCGACTCACATGTCTTCACATGAACAATTAGGATTATAATCGTTTGTAACACTTTACAACTCTTGTAGCAATTACAAAGTGAACTGTATCCAATAGTGTTACCAGGATAAGATACCTAACCTTATCATATACTATAAACCATTTAGGTTATTACTTAAACATGATTCACCTGTATGTCTATCACCTACATGTTTAAATTACATAAAATAACCTTGGATCTTAGTTTATTGGATTGGGTTAATGCACACTAAATGTCAAATAAAATAACGCCTTATTTTATTAAATAAATAATTTGTGTATAAAGATTACAAACTACGAAACTCACGAGATTTAGAGCATCAACCCCAATAGATATGTCAAACTTTATGAGTGCGGTGAAGTTTGATGTAGAGAAATTTGATGGAAGGATCAACTTTGGCTTGTGGCAAGTGCAAGTCATGGATGTGTTGATACAATCTGGGTTACATAAGACTTTGAAAGGAAGACCAAGTGGTGGTGCTTTTGAAAAGTTAAGTGATGATGGTGGTCCAGTGGAGTCTAGCAGTGGTTCCAGTAGAGGTTTTAAGAAGTCCAGCATGAGTGATGAAGATTGGGAGGGAGGAAATGGATTTGAGGGCTACAAGTGCGATACTACTAAGTTTGGCCAAGAATGTTTTTGCAAATGTGCATGGAATTTCAACAGCCAAGGAGCTTTGGGAGAAGCTTGCAGCGTTGTATCAGGAAAAAGGCATCTCAAATCGGTTGTACCTAAAGGAGTAGTTTCACACGTTGCGAATGGAAGGAAGGTACAAAAATCTTAGATCATCTGAGTGTTCTCAATGGCATCATTTTTGAGTTGGAGGCAGTCAAAATGAAGATAGATGGGGAGGATACGACACTCAAACTCATCTTGTCACTTCCATTTTCTTATGAATACATGAAACCGATCTTGATGTACTGGAAAAAGACTTTAGATTTTATTGAGGTTACTCGTAAACTTCTATTAGAGGAAAGAATGCTAAAGAGTGAATGACGTACTTTACAAGAAGATTCAGCACTAGTAGTGAGCAATTGGAAGAAGAAAAAATCTGTGGAGAAGAAAGGTTGCTGGGAATGCAGATAGTCTGGGCACACAAAAAGAGATTGTTCTAATAGAACATGTTTGTCAAAGGGCTCTGGGTCGAATGCTAACGGTGTCTCTCGCGTCAGAGGAGATGGTGACTTCCTCTGAAGAAAGACAAAAATCATCATCATGGTATGTTCGCTTTACTATGATAGAGAATGTGATTTTAATTATTCCACATGATTGCATACAAGGATTGACTTGGTGGTTATGCAAAGTGTGTATGGTGAAAGTTATGTCGATGACTGAAGAACTTCCAAGTGAGACAAGTAGGTGAAAGTTGCACCATAAATTTCAGCAAAGATTATCGACATATGATGAAGAAGAAAAATCTTAGAAAGGAGTTCCAAGTGGGTCTACTTTTTATGGTGGAGTAGGTTATAATTCTCTAAAGTTGAGAATTATGATTGTCGATGAAGACATTGAATGTAGTAGAAGCTGTGAGTTCTTCAAATATCTTGCCAAGGTGGAATATGTTGGATTTTTGGCAAAAAATTAGAAGAGTAAATGACACTATAACGACCCAACTTCTAGACTTAGACAACTTAGGGGTCATTAGTCGCATGCATGCTCTTAAATAAAAAGTTATAAGAATTTCCAAACTTGAAATCAAATTTTCATGAATGCAGAAATAACTAAGTTCTAAAATTTCAATTGAAAACAAGCTGGGATCCCGAATTTAAAACAATGGAAGAGGATAATAAACACAACTCAAAATACGACATTTAGTTCAAATTCTAAAAAAAAAAACAATACAACTCCTAAAGTAGACACATGCGGAAGATCGAAACGCTCGACCATGGCCTGTATGCAACCGCTTCTCGTCATCCACCCAAGTAGTCCTTGCTCTTACGTAAAAGAAATAAAAGGAAAGGTTGAGTATATAAAATATACCCAGTAAGTAACTTTGATCCCTTGTCTGACATGTAACACAAACAGTCATGCATCTCATGTGGGACATACTCACCGTCCCTCGCAGGAGTATACCATCTCGAGACACCTCAGAGCACACAACAACACGAAGCGAAGAATGCATCTCATGGAGGTTTTCATTACAACACCAAGCAAAGATACAAAATCTCACGGAGAATCTCAGAGCACACTATAGCACAAAGCGGAGAGTACATGTCATTGAGGTCTTCAACACAGCACTAAGCAGAGATGGTATAGCTCCAACATATGAACATGCAACATACAATCCATAACTATGCATAGGTCTCAAACACATATCATATAATCTGAAGCCTCAAGGCATCCAACAGACAATATTCCAATGATACCCCTAGTATCCATAAACCACATATAATCAATGTCCATCGTATATAACATCCCTATACACAATCAACCATACATCATCCTTAACACACTAGCCTATCATCATGCACACATTCTCAACCCACATAAGATAGGCATAATCGACATATACATAAAAGAAGTCATACAATTTTTCAACACAGCCCAATGGTTTTTCTAAGAGCGAAGTCACTTACCTCGAACCTCAAGAAAACAAAAAATAAACTCCAAAGGAAAATCAATATTAGATTTCTTAAGCAACCTAGGTCCAAAATTCTAAAAATACCCTTATTATTTCCTAAATTCCAAACAATGAATAATTAAAAAGGAAAGTTAGGGTTTTTAAGAGACAAACGACACTGGGAAGACATTGCCTTTTTTGGACTAGCCGTAACTCCCGCTCTGTCACCACGTGCCGCCGCTGTCCAGCGAGTGTCTCCCACGGGCCACATCAAATGGACCATTAGGGACCAGTTCTGGAATATACTCACCATCAGGAGTGTAACGCCGATCGAAGCATCCATGCGCTGCCACGAGTAGCAACAAGCCTCGGTGCATGTTGTACACGTGTCACCGCTTTCTGCTGTGTGTGCCGTTGTGCCTCGCCTCCTATCGTGATTATGCTTCGGAGGAGAAGCGGTTGCATAGGGGCCATAGTCACACGTTTTGATCTTCTGCATGTGTCTACTTTAGGAGTTGCATTGTTTTTTTTTAGAATTTGAACTAAATGTCGTATTTTGAGTTGTGGTTAGTTTCCTCTTCCATTGTTTTAAATTCAGGATCTCAGCTTGTTTTCGATTGAAAATTTGCCACTTAGTTTTTTTGCATCCATGAAAATTTCAAATTTGGAAATTCTTATAACTTTCTATTTAAAAGCATGCATGCTAGTAATGACCCCTAAGTGGTCTAAGTCTAAAATTTGGGTCGTTACACACATGACCCACCCCCAATCACCCTTTTCAACCTAGGACGTGTCTTGTTGACAATGGATCCTAAGTTAACTTTAGAATCTATTGTTAGTCTAACATGATCTGATCAAAGATTCTGAAAATCAAATATATTTCCCTTAACATATGATCATGAGTAAACTATATATGTACGCACATTCTATCAAAACTGCTAATTCATGTCCACAAGAAATAAATAACTTACAAAGCTTTATATATTCCTAAAACATGCTAGCCACTCTTAGTGCGTAGACAATGCAACTATAACGTATGTACGTATAAAATAGATTGAAAACTAAGAAGACGAGTGGCAGAGGTCGATTCTGATCTACTGGCAGGGAATCCAAGAGTTACATAGTAAAAATTTAGGAAGAAAACAGTCAGCTAGAAAGTCCCATGAGTGGAAGGGTTTATAAGAAAATAATCTTGAAAAAATCAAAACATAAATAATCATTTATAGAAATCTATGACATCGAGTCACTTGTAATAAATATCATATCAAGTAGAACTTGATATCTTAGAAATAATAAATGATTAACATTCAAACAAAGATTGTAGAGTTAGGAAAACTCATCAAAAAATCTGTACCCCTGAAACGTATCATAAATTTTGTCATACTTTGCATCGAGTAATCTCAGATGCAAAAGCAAAACAAACATGGTCATACGCGCACTGAGCAACCCTTTAAAGGTAAAACACCCAAACACATTGTCCAAAATCCATATGTGCGAAAAGGTGGATCCCACAGACCTCATATATCATACATATACACTATGGAAATACATTCACATAAGTATATTGGGTAATCACCATGGGTTCATAATTTAATGGTTTGAAAACATATCTAAATAATTCTTTAAACCACACTTTAATAATAAACATTCTCAAATCATGCTTCACAAATTTCAATAATATTAATAATAATATATCATATAGTTTTTGTGAAAATAATTCATAATCCTAAAATCTTTCATAAACTACTATGCTAAAATCAATAATCAATTTAGTAAATTTAAATTTCCTCATTTCCCATTTTTCCTTGATAAATTGAATTAAACATTAAAAAAAAAAACAACTCACAGACTATTGACTTGAATAGTTTGGATTATAAGCAATCCCGATCTCCATTTGACTTGTAATATCAATCTAATGGCAAATTGGTAAATATGTAATTCTTAACATAAAATTACATTAAATAAATAGTTCATTACCAACTCAATATAACCTCTCTCCTCATTAATTCTCAAACACTATTAGTCCAAATTTTCCATATACTTTTCTTTCTTATTCTTTTCTTTTTTTTCATCATTGATTCTCTCTCCTTCACGTGGGACTCAGAAACCACCTTCACTCCTCCATACCTCCCCTTCTCTTTTCACCCTAACATGATGTATTTTATTTCTTTTATTATTATTATTATATTTTTATTTCAAAATAACTTTCCTCTCTCTCCACTCCACCATCCCATCATCTTCTTCCTTCAATTTCTTTATTTCTTTCTTTCCCCCTCGGTGTAAACTTAACCCGCAACTAACAATTTTTTTTCCTTTTCTTTTTTTTTTCTTCAGTTTTCTTCCTTCCTCCTCTCACAACACACCACGACACGTCATAGGTTGAAAAAGGTGATATGAGGCGGGCTGTGTCAGTAAAATCCCACATCGAAAAAAATGAATGAAGTAATAGATTTCGAGCACTATATAAAGGCTCATGAACTTTAATTTTATTCATCCCAGTTAGAAAACACTTTAAGTTTGATATACTAGTTCTAATTAAAATTCTTTCTTTTATTCCCTTATTTGAGAGTGTGGAGAACGGTGTGAGAAGTAGAAAACTTTGAGAAAATATTTTTGTAATTGAGGTCAGTGAGAGAAATTCTATGTGATTGTAACAATTTTTTTGTATAGTGGAGTTTCTTTATGGGGTCGTGGTTTTTCTCCGATTTTAGTGTTTTTCACATAAATTCTTGTGTTCAGTATTTCTTTTAAATTTCTTAGTTATTTTTCAGTTTATTCATGCGATAGAAGTGTGAGGTTTTTCCCAACACAACGTTACTTCTTGGTATTTTCCCCATTTATTTTCTATTTGCTTTATTTGTATTAATTCGATGAGCTTTAGTGATTTATAAGTTTTGGAAAGGTGTGAAAGAAGAGTTAGTCCATGCACAATTTCTTTTCCTACCTTAGTTATACCTTTTTCTTTTCTTTTCTTTTTTTTACTCCTTATTATTATTATTGTTATTGTTATTATTATTATTATTAGTATTTCCATCATGTAAAAGAAAACATAATAAATCTAGACAAATGTCCCAGAGTCAAAGAGATTAAAAAAATAATGTTTAAAGTATTAATTTTTTTTTCCAACATGTAGAAGTGAGAGGATTCAAACTAATATCATTTTAATCAAAATAAATATGTCTTTAACTAGTTAACTATGCTCCATCAAGCAAGATATTAGTAAGTTATTAGTAAAAGGGAAGCAAGAGATGTCGGCCATTTTAAAATTGGATCCGTTGTGCATATATTCTATTTAGTCAAAGTTTGTTCCTATGCCCTTTTTTCACGGAAAACTAAAGACAATAAAAGAGACCAAATTTGCATCTCTTCACCGCAATTTAGGCGTATAATCAATTGCATTTTTGTTTGTTTGTTTTTATTTATTTATTTATTTATTTTGTGTCTGTGTTTTTTTCTTAAAAAAAATACAATAAAATAGATTGATAATCCATTCAATACAAAATTGGAATAAAACTATAGGATGTACTTGGTCAATGGTCTGAAAATAAAAATTAGAAAACAAGAGATTTAATGAAAATAGAATTGTACGTTGTATTCGGTCACAGATTTAATAATTGAATATCAATTTAAAAAATTGTTGAGAATGTATTTAATGATGTATTTATAAACAATAAAAATAAAACTGTTATTAATTAAATATTTAGTTCAATCTCAAATATTATTAATTAACTTATTTGATGTGTGCTAAAAAAAAGTTTATTTTATGTTATAAATTTTGTATAGTTAATATTTTATAATATTATATAATTTATACATAAATAATAATACATATGTTTTAGTTTTTACAAAAATAAAATAAATTTTTAAGATGATATAATATATTTATGAAGAAAAAAATCAATTTTGATCTCTAAATTTGTCAAGTTGCATCAATTTTCAGCAGAAACTTTTAATTTCTTTAAATTGAACTTCAAACTTAGATAAATGTTACAGTATTACAATTTTTTTTCTTTTTTTAATGTAATTCTGCATTTTCAATTTTCAAATTTTAAATTTGAAAACACTGAAAGTATAAAAAAATGTTATTTTTAAGAATTTTTACTTTTTGGAAGTTCGCATAATCTGAAAATAATATTGAAAAATAAACTCAAGAAATTGATTCAAGAAATCTAAAGTTAATAAATATTAAGTTCTCTCCCATAATAAAAAAACTTGTAAAATTTTGATTCATATTTTCTCGTCTTAAAATGCACAGTTGTGCATTTATTTTATTTATTTATTTATTTATTTTTTGAATTCAATAATATGTAGGTTATGAAGAGTCAAATTCATGTCCTTTTAGTCAGAAAATGTGTCTTTAAGCTATTGAACTATGCTGAACTTAGTACAATTGCCAAGTTTGGACGTTAAATAATTGTTGCTTAATTCTAGTCCCAATTCTTCAACTAAGGTACAACGCTGGCAGCCACCTATTGGCTACAAAATTCAATTGTTCAAACCTTTTTGCATGTGACATTATTTAAGCCAATGACTCGTGCCACGTTTCCACCAATGGAAAAAAGGCTCATCTTCCTCATTTTAATCCCCCCCCCCCCCACCAAAAAAAAGTATGATTTTTCAATGTATTGAAAAAAAAGAACATACTCTTCTTATCAATTATATCTGTCAATTTTAATATAACTCAATTAGTTAAAATATATCTCATCAACCAAAAAAGTCGGAGGAAAGATTTAGTAAACCTTTTTAGATTTGTATGATTTAGTACGCTTTCTAGAGATTTGTAATTATTTATCCCATTAAAAAGAGTGTAATCCTTAAGGTTTAAATTTTGTTAAAAAAAAATTTAAACAAAATTTATATTAAATGTTTGGAACAACACTTATAGTAGAGCTTAAGAAGATAGTTATCGAATTAAAAAAAAAAAGAAAGTGTTGTAGCAAGTTCAATTCTCATCCATTGAAAACATCGTGATTTTTTTCCCCAGTAGAGTACTTAGCGAGGAATTTAGAGCTCGTAGACATAGAATTGGTTGAAGTTGAATCACTAAAGATTTTTATTTTTTCTGAATCTTTCCCATTGCTTACTCTTCATTTATGGCACATGAATTTTACTGAGAATTATTTATTGCTATTTATTGTAATCGTTGCATCTAAATTTTATATACCTATTACTTTTGTGAAATTTCAATTCTCTACATTTTTATTGTAAATTCTTAATTTGCATGGTTATACAATAAACTTTAATATTGTACAGATTAATAAAAAATCAAGATCTTTGAACTACATCATTTTCACAATAACATAAAAGCTAAGATAACATATATTGATCCATGACGATGATTCGGTAGAGCAATTCTTGAGGATTGTGTTTCTACCTCTTAGTCTTCTTTAATACTTTATTAGCTTT
>JAOANK020758120.1:0-10944 GCA_026257165.2 Telfairia occidentalis | reverse complement strand
TATCCATGCATACTATACATTATAACACTTATAACATACTTGCAATGCATGAAGCATGATTATCCTATGGTTGGGTTTTAAATCTATATGACATACAATATGCACATAAGATTTAACTTAAATTTAAACATACATTCATAATGCATAATAAATTAAACAAGCTAAAATGGGTTGATTTTGGCATCTCAAGTACACAAATAGCTAAATTATTACAATAATAATCATCCCGCGTGCTTGAGTTGACCCGAACCACCTCAAACCATCATAAACCAAGTGGAATTGGGCTTGAACCGGCCACCAATGAAGCAAAATGAAGCTAAACCGAATGCAGGCAGCTTGAACCGAACCAACTCCCCTAAACCGAACCGTCTGGACCGCGCGCTTTCTGAATTTGAAGCGTAGTGTCGAGACGCTATTCTATGAAATCTCGACACTGCTTGAGCAGTAGTAATGCTCTGTTCTTCGGCCAGCGTGGTTCTTGCTCCTTTTCTTCAAATTACATCCTAATTTGAATTCTAATTGACTCCAAAATGAATACAGACCCTTAATCACACATTAAGGCCCTTACATTACCGGGCAATTACAATTAATTTCAACAATTGAAAGCTTAAAAGGATGCCAAAATCAGAAAAACTCATTTTAGTACCATTAGCCATTCATCTCATGAATTAAACCCCACCAAAGCGACTTGAGTGCAATTAGCATGCTTTGATACCAATTGGAGAAGTAATACACATGCATGCGCAGCGGAATAGATCAAATGCACTCTAATTAGCTTAATTTATTGAATAAAATCATGCTCTCTACTTAGGAAAAATAGAGAATTAGAATACATACCTTTGAAGCTCAAATTCTCTCCTGTTTCTCCGCGGATTTGGTGGCGATCACCTCCCGAACCACCACTAGAGTCTTCTCAGCTATTCTCCGGCCCTAGAACGGATTGTGGGATCCACTTTTTTTGCTGAATTTGGGAGGAAATAGGTGAAGGATGGTTTTGTCCAACCCTTGAACATCAATATTTTGGGAGCAAATTGAAGCCCTTCATCATCCTCTTTGTGCACAAAATTTACCTCCATTTAAAGGAGATTTCATGCACAACTACCTCACCCCAAATTGACACTCAAATGGGTGAGGTATCACACTCATGGGAGGTGGCAAAAGGAGATGGAAAAAGAGAAAGAAAATGGAAACTCATGGATTTCCAATTTTTTTTTCTATTTTCCTTTTTTCCTTTTTAATTCAATTTCACTAATTAAATTAAAAACAAAAAAACTTAATATCAAATTAAAAATATTTCAATTTAATTTTAAATTATTTTAATATCAAATATTAAAATAATATTATTTTACCACCAATTCTAGTTTTTTGAAAAAACTATTTTTTCGAATATGAATCCCTATTCATATATATAACACTTAAATCTCACTTAAATGTTATTTTCATTTTCCCTTGATCATTTAATTCGCAATCAAACGTCGAGTAGTTAAATATAACACTTAAATCTCACTTATATAAGTCGAATTTGAACGCTTCAAATTCATTCACGAGACTGTCCTAAGGTTTTATCAGATATGAGCTAGCCGAGAGACCTAATGAACCTATCGATTGTGAGCTCCAACGATCCGAGGAACCTAGCTAACCAACATTCGTTAACTAGCGGGTCACTCCACTAAAGCCTATAGCTGCAATCTCCTCACTATAGATATTTCTATCCATTTGATATAACCATGATCTATAAGTCGACCCTTCACAGGTTGTTCGTAATCTCAGCTAGGTCAAATTACCGTTTTACCCCTAAATTACCTCTTGTTTCTTAAGTACCAATGACCCTCTAATGCACAGCTTGTTTGTGGTCCAACCACCAAATAAATTCCCTCTCGGGCCAATGAGAGGGTGAGGCCCCTTATTCAAGACCTGAAATCAGCACTTAAGGGAACAACCTCTCTACTATCCCTAAAGTTGGGTACAAGTGAATTCTATCTTGTAGGACTATGTCCCCAACTATCTACCTAGTCTTACCCTTGAAATGGGAGGCATATTGAGCAAGCGATGATGAACTTCTCTCACCCATGCAGATCTAAGGATAATTCCAAATAAACAGGAGTTCATAGTTAGCTAAGGATTAAGATCGAGTTACCTAGGTCATCGATTTGAAATTAGTTAGCGTTTTCATAAAACGGTGTTATAAAGAAACAATGACTATTTTGTGGTCCGGTCTTATGCAAACTCATTGCATAGGATGCCCCCGCATGTCTCAACATGAACGATTCAGGATAACATCGTTTGTATCATATACAAAGCGGGCCGCGCCTATAGTATCCCCAGGAGAAGGTACCCAGCCTAATCCTTATACTATAGACCATTTTGACTATTTGCTCGAACTTGATCCACTTTTATGTCTCTATATAAAGTTCAAGTACTCAAGCACTCAAATCAATCATCTTTTTCACTCCAGCCTTCAATGACATTTCTTTCTTCTGCATGTTCTTCTCCAAGAAAATTCGATAAAGTCTAAAAGTTGCATAAGAATTCAATACTCTCAGAATCTAAATGCTAGAGCGGGGGCTTTTTCAAAGGCAGCAACCTTTTCCTTTTATAACTCTTCTTGAATGATTTGGAGGCTCATTAGGTCAAAAAATCCACATGTCACTCATCCATTGAGACTTTAATTCCGTAAATAAAGAGATTATTTTCATATTATCTTTTTCATTATTCTTGCGGGGAATCTTTGTGTCCGTTTTGCTCTAGATTTGCTCAATCATTTTATTAACAATCTTTTGTCTTCAACTTCTGCTCAAATAATGCTCCCTCATATATCTGCTAAAATATTAGCCAAAATCAATTGCAATTAATTATAAATCTCTCATGATTTATTCTTTTGATGCTTTAAATAGAATAATTCAGTAATATAATGGTTCCCAAAAGTTTCTAAATACAAAACAAAGGTAAATCTAGCAATTTAATCAATAAAACATAAATATTTTACCAAATAAATAGATAAATTTCACCATAAAGGACTACTAATAACACTATTTTGGAGAGTTATCAACCTCCCCCTCGTTGACTATTACTGAATTGTGGCCGAGAGATTTGCATGTTGTTTTAACGTTGGTTTCCACTAATTACATATCTGCCATTTGTGTTAACCATATTCAAAAAAATAACATTATTAAATGACAATGCATCTTTCTAAGAATTTTTAAGCTCTAACCTTATTTTGAATACCAACAATTCAGCTTGCATTTCAGATCATGGATGCTTGCTTTCCCTTGGATCATTGCCACCATAGGTTTGAATTCTTCATCTAACCCCAATAACACTTGAGAAACTAGAGATCGAATAGGTACATAACTCCCAGCTTGCCCCAAGTTGTTTGCATGAGATTTCATAACACACAAGTAGTCAACCATTTTAAGAGAGCCATTTCATGTATGTTGAAATACCTGACAAAGATAGTCCTCTTCTGCTCGTGATTAAACTCCAAAGAGTTCTTGTATGGCAATCCGCAATTCATGAGCATTCTCGTATCTCATTAGCTGAATTGCAACTTCCGAAGTCATAGAGTTATTAAGCCAACTAAGGAGAAGCTTGTCGACGTCTACCCAAGATTGATATTGTGGATTGACTACTGTTGATGTTGAGTTCGAAGTCGTTGCTGCGTTGGTTTGTGTTACGTCAACACTTGAGCCTCCAAGTGTGGGCGTGGGCACATTACCTGATGAGATGTTTAGCTGATCAAAGAACATGGAAGGACATGGTTGCTTCCCAGGAAGGTGTCCCTCAGATTGTAGTTACGTAGGATCGGTAAGGCTAATTTTTTCAATAGGAGATAGTTTCCTCTGTCCAGTTTTATGGTTGTTATTTGATTGAGCAATTGATTGAGAGGTGGGCTGGTAAAGGAAGGATTTGTAGAAGGCATGTTGGAATTATTAGAGAGAGTTATATTGGTCATTGTGCTGCTTTGATACCAAGTTAGAATTGTAAAAGAAAATAAAGGGAAAGAAAGCTTCATTGAAGTCTCACCATTTTTGTTGTCTTGGAAAGATTTACAAGTGAGCCTATTTATACATGTCTATTTATTATTTTGAGAATACAACAAAATTAATCAAGTTTACAAAAAAATCACATAGGTGTGAGGACTTAGTTGTTGAGATTTATTTGGCTTGAGACTTTCTCACCATCTTTTGTGGAGTTTCTACTAACAACCTTGACAATTTGGAAGAAGGCCAAAGTAACGTGCAAGATAAACTAGCTGCAGAGTGGGGCTATGCCTGCACACTCTAACGCTCAAGTTAGTCGTATTTTAGCTCAGATCTAGAGGATTTAAGGAGTAATTGAGCTTACTTTGTATGGGAGTCTATTGTTGTATTTATATCCTCACCTTGAGCATTAGGAGTATACCTTAAGGCATCTCCTTCGTTTTGGGTGGTATGTGGGGCATGATTCCCTCTAAGTGGGGGAGCTTCAGCCTATTATGGTGTCTTTGTAGCCATTACATTGACTGTGGCACAATCCACGCGAGAGAGACGTTTGGGCATGCTCTCCACTTTGTCATGTCGACAAGGTGGCCGAGCTAATGTCAATCCTTTCGATACTCTTTTGAGTCCTTTCTTTCAACATTTTTCTCTTGTGGTTCCGCCACATGGCTATGTGACATTTTACCATTCAATAGGAGTGTTTTTATAATGGATGATTTTAGTTAAAGTTATTTAATTATAATTATAATTACTATTATAAAAAGTATTTTATTAAAAATCATTTTAATATTTATATTCATGGCTTCAAAAGTGATTTGATACTTTAAAATATCTTTTACTGAAACAAGCCTTACATTTGAGAGAGAAAAAAAAGTTAGTGTGAGAGAAATAACAATTTACGAGAGAAAAGTTAGGGATGAAGAGAGACATATTTTAGATAAAAACAAAGTTAAAGAAAGAGAGAGTGACAAAAATTTAGAGAGGAAAATTAGGTAGAGACAAAATTTAGAAGAAGAAAAATTGAAGAAGAGTGAAACAATTTAGAAAGAGATGCAAACATTTTACAATAAAAAAAGGTTAGAAAAACAAAATTTTGTCTAGAGAAAAAAGGTCAAAGAGGGGTAAAAATTTTTAGAAATAGAATATAAGTTAGGGAGGTTTAAAAATTTTAGAAACAAAAAACTGAGGCAGAAAAAAAATGACCGAGGAGGGATTGACCAAAAAAAATTAGAGAGAAAAATTATAGTGAGGAAAAAAGCTTAGAAAGAGAAATTTTAAAGAGATTGGAGAGAGACAAAATTGTAGAGAGAAATTAAACTTAAAAAGAGGGACAACAATTTTAGAGATTAAAAAAAATTAAATAGAGAAAAACTGGTCCAACAAAACTAAATAAAGTTAGAAATAAACAAAACTGTTTTTCTCAAAATAAAAATGTGAAAAAAATGATTGAACAAGAATAACATTGTGAAATAGAAGGATACTTTTGGAATTTATAACGAAGGGCATTTTAAACCAACTTATTAATTATTTGGATAATAATCACCCGAAAAATCATCTTAAAGTAATTGAACGAGAATGACTTAAAGTGATTTTGGGTAGCTAACTTGAGTATATCTCAATTAGTTAAGACATGTATCCCAGACAAAAAAAATCAAAGGTCCAAACTCTCATCCCTACATATCATGAACTAGAAAAAAGTGATTTTGGATATGTATCATTGCCAAATATCTTTATTTTTAAACGAAAGAGATTTTGACAATGACGAAAGTGATTTTATACATCATAAAACCACTTTCAAACATGTCATACATATATATTATTTAACTCAATTGAATAAACTTAATTCAATCAATTTGATTAGTTTTTTTTTATTTAATTGGTTAAGGCATTGTGTATTTATTTTAAAGATAAATTGTTCAAATTTCCATGTCCTATTGTTGAATTAGAAAAACTATTCGTTTTCTTGATTTTTGTCCTTAATGCTTATTCCCTATTCGTTGACAATCTATTGATGCAACTATGAGACTACACTAAAATTTAATAATCCCCAATCGCGGATCAAAAATTAAATCACGAATTAATAACCGATACGATTCAACCTCAACGGCCACCGTTGGCCTGAGTGGCAGAATTGGATCTTCTCACACATTCATTATTCAGATCATGTTGCTGCAACTGATCAGATTCAGAATTTGATGAGGGCTGTCCCTAATATACCACAATTTGCAAATTGAAATTAAATTGAGGATCAAGATGAGCATCTAGAATTGTCGCTTCAGTACTTGACCGCGTTTTCGAACGATCGGCCCCGTAATTCTCTCCAGTGAGCGAGACACATTTGAACCCATTTTCGCTGTTACTGCCCATCGTGTGAGAACCGAATTTCTGATTAATCCCTTCTAGACAGCGACACTTTTTGCGCAGATCAACACCCTTCTTTCTGCAGAGGGAGGGGTGGCGAGCAAGGAGTACATGATGCTGTTCCGTGGTTCCACTGTGATGGTGTACGACCACTTTGAAACGACCAGGTACGTGTGTTCTTCTCTTTTCCTTTTCTTTGTTTCTTTTCTTTCCCTTTCCTTGCTCTGGTTTTCTATGTGGTGGTGTGCGGTGTCGATGTGGTTAGCACGTGGAAGATTGGCTGATTTTTGGAGGGATGAGGAAGAAATCTCCCTCTAAGAAGAAGCGCTGTGATTTGTCTTTGATGGTGGTGAACTGTTTGCTTGTGTAAGTGAATAATGAAATCACACAAAATAATGATGTACAGTCAGTAGCAACTGATAAACATTTTTATATCGTATCCACAAAGATTAGCAGTAAATCTCAACCTATTTGTACTCAACTTCTTAGTGAACTCAAAGGTAACAAAAATATGAGTTGGTGGTTTTTATAACTAATGCTTAATAGAATTAAATGATAGAACAAGAATAATGCATTTGCGTTTTAATGATGTGAATGAATGAGTTCGAATTAAGGTAACATGTTATTTTCCCTGACATAGAATGCTAAAGCAAAGGAATTGCAGGATCGAATCACACAACCATAGTCTTTCGGAATCCTTCCAGATCTCTCAAATATCTTAAGTTAATTTCCACTAGCTTATATGAGTTAAATTTTTGGTTTTTGTGCATTAGGTGAGTGATTATTCCTAACCTCCTCATTTACCCAACAACTAACCTAATATAGAAGCTAATGTGTTTTAAAAGCAATCTACTCCTCACGTTTTCTTCAGAAACATTTATGCATGTTGGCCAGACAGACATAAACATTAAACAGTAAGGACACTTATAAAACATATTAATCCAACAAACTTTTACTTCGAAACTAAAATTAGTTCAGTAACATATCTCTTAATCCTTACCCAAGGGTGATTAGTTCATACTCAAATAAATAAAAGACAACAACATTATAATGAAAATAGTAAACGAAATCATAATGCGTAAAATCCTAAGGAGTTGTAGAATAGGTTTTTCTGCAAGTACCGTGAATAGAATCGCTTCTCTCTTCAGCTTAAACAAAGTTCTTCTACAAGCTCTTCTCTATGAAACACACATCAACAATGAAAAAAATTCTCTACTTAAACTCGAAAATGAAAAGCTAAGATGAAGATGAATTCTCCAAAACTAAAAACTCAAACGCAAACTCCAATTTTTTGAACTCCTCTCTTTTACGACCTCCTACAGTATTTATAAGTTTCCTTTTGTGGTTAGGAAACCTATTAGGTTAAATCGTTCATGTGGCTTGCATCTAACGGTAGATTAAATTCGTAAAAGATAAATTTTATTCCCAAATTTGAATTTTCGTTATCTTTGCACGGATTCTGTCTGTTTGTTTTGCTGGATAGATGCTCTATCAATTGTTTTGCTTAAATAATGCTTCATCAATTACCTGCTCAACAAAATACCAAAAATCAGTAGCGATTAAGTACAATCTCACTCAATTCTAATCAAATGCTGTCTTAGATATAATGCAATATGAATATAAATACTTTCAAAAGTATTATACGCAAAACAAAGACAAATTAAGCAATTAGTCCATCAATTAAAGGGAAATCTATCCAAGAATAAGATGAATTTAATCCTAAAAGACTTTTAATAACTCTATTTTGGAGAGTTATTGAAATTTCCAAACTTGAACTATTGCTCGTCCTCGAGTAATACTTTAAAACTTCTGAGAAAGCAAAACAAATGATCTGACAATTAGAATCCTGTAGTAGAATTAGATAAACAATCCAATGAAAGATTATCAACTATCAAGCTGTCTCATATCTTTTTTAGGTCAATCCCTTATCTTCCATTCATCTTTCTGCATATGCCACAAATTTCACTTATTCTAGAGACTTTAACTCTTAGTTTGCTAATTTCTAAGTCATCAACTTTATTGTGCAATCCCTCAATTAGAATCTCATCCTGTTCCCTTTTCTCTCTTGTCTTTAGATACCTTAGGTTTCAGTCTACAAAAGTTGCTCACACATTGCTTTCTCAAAAGAAATGTGCCCAACAAAGATTTTGTTCCATTCAAGTCATAGCCTTTTTTCAAGACTCATCACTTATCAGGAATTTCATTCATATTCTTGGTAGTAGCCTTCCTGCTTTAAAGATACCGTAACATTCAGGCAACACTCATCCCGAATAAATCACTTTTTCTCTTTTCTTTTTTTTGAATATTCACTTGTCTCCTGATTTTCAAGAAGAACGCAAGTGTCTAAAGGGAGAGAAATGTACTACCAACAATATAAGAATGCACAGTCATTTATAATTTGGATTTAATAAGGTTTAAGAAAAAGGACCAAAGGGACTCAGCATCCCCAAATTTAGAATGCGCATTGTCCTCAATGTGCTAGAGAAGAAACTGGAGGTAAATCTCCAAACTTAATCTAAGGCATCCAGGATAAGTTTGATTTGGTAAACAAAATATTCTTCTAATTGCTGAAGCAAAGTTTCCCACAGATCAATTGAACTACAGTAGGTTCTTAAGACTAGGTAAAATAGTGGGCTTATTTATGCAGAAATAATCTAAGTCAATAAGTTTCCAACCCTAAGAAACGAAAACTATGCTCTTATACTAGTGAAATGTGGTCTCTCACTAAACTTTTTATGAAGTTCTACTTTCGCTGGACCAAAATATTTGTTGAGTCAGAGAGATGTTCATTGACAAAACAACTTGAATGTTGCAGCAAAAGGTATGCTTCCCTAAAACCCAATACAAACTTCATTGATTTAGAACATGGGTTGCAAAATAATAATTTCAAACTGTTGGGGGGTGTCCATCATAAACAGAACAAAAACAAAGGAAGTAAAAACAAAAAGCATAAATAGATATTTTACGTAGAAGAAAAAGGGACAACCAACATCTCTAGAAATCATCTCGCTGCATCTTCATTCTTTGAATGGGGGATCCTGTTCTTCCTCTTCTTCTTCATGTAGAATAGGAGGTGGTGAAATCAATAGCCTCATTAGATCATCTGGAAATGAAGGGAAGCCTTCGCCGAATAGTTTAGTGAAGTTTGCTTGTGTTTCCTTTTTAAGGGCAATGTCTCTTCTACAGGCGTAACTTCAATATGTTTGGCATTGCCTCTCTTGAAATTTTAGTCGTCCCATCACCAATTCCAATTGCTCTAGTAAACGATGTACACCGCTTAGAAAGCCTCCGACTCGTTGTGGTATTGCGTTTCTTCTCAATCGCTCTAAATTGGCAATGTCAATCACTCTTTTGTCAAACAAAGGTATGTCATTTGGAAATATTGGAACACCAACCCCTTGCATAGTGCGGGGATTGTATTTGGGAAGAAGAGTTTGCCCACCTTCTTTTTGGAACATAAATGAATTTCTGGGGCAATAATTTTTCCTACATCAATGTTGAGAGAGCGAAGTATAGCAAATATCAGGAGTATGCGATCCTTCTTAATCATGGAATCATGCGTCATAGGTAGTAGTCGGAGTTTGAGAAAGGATAGCTAGATGTTTGCCTCACTTTTTAAGAAAGCAAATTGGAATGTCCTGCGCCAGTTGAAGAAACACGCCACTGTGCACCTTCAATTCTCACCTCTCTTATTGCAGAGTTCAAATATTTCTGTGAAGGAGCAATCATCATCTCGTTGTAGACAACGTGTGAGAAGTCTTGCAAGTGGTATAGATTGTTGATGGCACCGGGTGAAAAATCAACTGGGACCCCTATGACCATTGTCTCAAAACCATTTTGTTCATCGAGATTTGCATAAAATTCTCAAACTATTCCAACTATAGCAGGTTCAGGTTTTCTGCAAAAGTACTCCCAAGAATGATTAGTGATAGCAATAAAAATAAATCGGGGAAGCGCTTCATAGGGTTCTAGAAAACCTTCGCTTAGCCAAAAGATCACTCTTCTTGATATCTTCATAGCGGTGTCTGGTGTCCTTATTGATCAGGTGGTCGCAGATAAGTAACTTATGATCCAACATCGGTTTCTTACCTTTTCTACATGCCTTCTTTGGACTGGGTTTGCTGGGATAAAGTCCTCTGGGGTTTCTGATGTGCCTTCAACCACGACCTTGTTTTTCTTCTTGATACTAGGTGATGGTTCAACATATGTCTCTTCAACGATGGGTCCTTCCTCTCGCATTTCAGTTGTAGTGACTTCGTCTACCACAGGTTCATCAGTTTGTTTCTTCTCTATGGTGGGTAGTGCATTTTCTTGCACCTCTTCAGCTGGGTCTTTCAGATTCATTGTTTGTCGGTGCGTCTGGTTCAACAGTCGGTGTGGGTGGTTCGCCTTCTTGCTATGAAGCCTGTATTGATGCCAAGACTTCCTCTACAATGATTTGAACTTCGATCGGTGAGGGAGGTGTGATTGCTTTCTTGGTTTTCTTTCTCTTTTCTTTCACCGGTAGAGGAGAGAATGGATTTTGTTCCTCCAACGGAGAGGAAGCGAGAGCATCAAGTATGAGATCAACATCAATGTTGCGTACCTTCTTGGTTCTCCTTCTAGG
>JAOANK020757687.1:0-10945 GCA_026257165.2 Telfairia occidentalis | reverse complement strand
TGGATCAACTAGAATAGTTTGATTCTCATTGCAAATTCTGAAAACTTATGTGCTCATGGTGACTCTTTATAGATGAATGATCATTTTAGGCTTGCATTTGAAATTTTTTGTTGTTGTTTTTTTAACCAGGTTGTACAAAATATTACATCTTTAATACCCTTGGACATTCCATTGTTTCTCATAAAGTCCAAGGAATAATTGATCTTAGTGAATGTCGTTCCATTGTTAAGGGTTGGAGGCGTATAATATTTGAAAAAGACAAAGAAGATGTAACTTTTTTTTATTGAGACTTTGTTTGTCCACAATTATGATATAAAATCTTTTGAGCTTGATGCATACCTTTTTCAAGTTCTTTAAGTGTGCTGTCAAGTTCATGTTGCTAATAATTTGTTACTCATAAACTAATCTTTTTTATGAGTAACAAATTATTAGCAACATGCATTTGCTAACAAATTTTTAGTAATTCATTAGAGTAATGAGACTTCACAAAGCTATAAATAATAGTCTCATAGTATTTATTGTCTTTGTATGCCTATAAGTTATGGTACTAAAGGCCTAGTTTGGATCTCCATTCTTCTCTTTGTAGGTGGATAGATCTAGTTCAACGGTTCAAATAACCGACTTTGAATTGGAATCAGTTCTCTTTTAGACAAATTATGCACAAAATGTATTGGAAAGAATTGTTCCATTGATAATGTGTGTAGAACATAATGAAACTTGGCTCAGTATTGGGTTCACGCAAAAATATTAGTTGTTTCAATGTGTTGCTTTGCCTAAAAATGAGATTACATGATTTATTATAGTATTTCCAACTTACAATTATGTACATAGATACAAGATAAGAGCAAATAGAGTTAATGTGGCGTTCATGATTTATTTTTATTATTTCAGGGTAACAAGTTTGGAAAGGAGAGATGAGAACCTGCATCTTATATTTGAGAAAGGGAGTTATGAAAGGAAATCTCTTCAACGGTTACAATTGAGTCCCTTAAGGAAAGGAATCATCTTGCTGTTTGACAAAGGATTGTCTACTATGCTGGAGATCCTGATTTATTCAGAAATTCTGGAGCAATTTAAGAAATAATCTTCCAACTTGTCACTGTAAAGGAAATGTCCAAAGCATTGCTATAAATAAATTTTGTGCTTCTGTAAAATTCTTGAGTTTACTGCTATAATTTCCATTTGTTTTTCTTCATCTATGACTTCTGAATTATTGTGTTGAGTGATATATTTTACACCCCCCGGTATAAAAGTTTTGTGCCTCGTTTTATGACCTTCTTTATTACGTTTTTTTTAAATTGTTAGATAGATAATTAGTTGTTTACATGTTTATTCGATTAGGATCCCCCATATAAATTCAAAAGTTTCATGTAGCTTGAGTTGTAGTTATAGTAATTGTTGTTGATTTTGTCTTAATAGATTTCTGATTTGATAAGTGGTGTAGCTTCGTAGTTCTTACTAGTCTTATCTCAATTTTATTGTAATACATGCCCTTCAAGAAATATAATTGTTAATATAGCTTTAGAGGCTATGCATTTTTCTCTTTTTGCTCATTTTTCTGTTTGAGGACTTCATCTCCTAGTGGAGGAAAAGAAACTAAAGTGTTCATTGTTAAGTTTTGCAGATGAGCTTCAAGGTAGTCTATTTCTTTAAGTTCGTCTACTGTGAGATTTGAAACCTCAGTTACAAAAAGAGGAGCTTCATGGTAAGTTCTATATAGGGAAACATCTTAGAGTTTGGAGGCTTATAGTTAACCGCTATTCTTGTGCAACTCATTATTCATTCCTTATTGACAAATTATTGTACACAACAAGAAATTTACCTTTAGATAGTCAATCTCAATAAAGATATAGATTCTACTTAATATTGTAAATAGATCACATCTTCCAGTATATTTTTTCATAATAATGGAATGAAGAATGTTGTTTTTAATTATGGATACTTCTATAAAGTTTGAATGATCTAGAGTTGGAATGTCTTCTTTCTTACAATAACATTTATTTTTTTTACTTGTATTCATTTGGATTTCATTTCTTAGTTTTTTTTTTTTTCATGTTCACAGGAAAATGTCACAAATGAAAAAAAGAGTTTGTTAGATGATGAAGATAAAGACTCACTTGGTCTTTGAAGTTTTTGTATTCCATATCACTTTAGTTTTGAAAATTTGGTGAATTTTGTATTTTGCTACTTAATTAGAAATTATTTGTGAATTTTTTTTTAATGGGTTGGATATCACTTAGTTGATTTTATAATAACATATAAAAGAATTTGTTACTTATATAAAGTTATATAAAAATGATTAAATACGACTCGAAAATGGTATAGATGAAATAAAAAATAAAAAAAATGCTTTTAAAAGTCATATACTATAATGCATATACTATAATGTTATAGGTTTTTATTACATTTTTTTACTCTATAAAAAATG
This sequence comes from Telfairia occidentalis, assembly GCA_026257165.2. NCBI lineage: Eukaryota > Viridiplantae > Streptophyta > Magnoliopsida > Cucurbitales > Cucurbitaceae > Telfairia > Telfairia occidentalis. The sequence continues at coordinate 8,517 of JAOANK020757687.1, read as the reverse complement.
CTATTAAAGGTCAATCATAGTGGTTTTTTTTGGGGGGGCTAATGGTACGAAAAGTTTTCATAACATTAAAAATATGCAATAAAAAATAAACTTTTTATTACAGCGTTTAAAAAATGCTATGAAAAGTTAGGGACTTTCAATAACATCGGCTACCACGGCACGCCTGAAAATGCTATGATATGTTTTTTATAGCATTTTTTTAATGCTATAAAACACGCTATTAAAGATCAACCATAGCATTTTTGCTAACGCTATGAAAAGTTTTCATAGCTTTAATGTTATGTCATAAAAGATAGATTTTTTATAGCATTTTTCATAGCACTGGAAAAACGCTATAAAAAGTCGTAGACTTTCAATAACATCGCCTAACACGGCGTTTTGAAAATGCTATAAAAAGTCTTGATAGCATTTTTCGGCTGCTATCGTATGTGATATTTGTTGTAGTGTCTGTCAATAAACTTTGTCAGTTCTTGCATGTTTCAACAACAGCTCATTGGTAAGCTCTTAAGTGTCTCCTTAGTTACTTAAAGAGCACAATTAGTCTTAGCATTTTATACTGATGTTGATTGGGTGAATTGTCCGAATGACAGACTGCACGAGAGGTTTTTGTGTCTTTTTGGGAAATAATCTAATCTCTTGATTTTCTTTAAAGTTAAAGATTATTTATTGATCTAGTGTTGAGACTGAATATCGAGATATGTCCAATGTTGATATTGATCTTATTTGGCTTGAGTTCACTTTAGGTGAAATTGGGTTCCAATGTCATAGTTTGCCTCTTTTGCTTTGTGATAACATCAATGTTACTTACCTTTCCTCGAATCTGGTCATGAAAAACCGCACAAAATGTATTGAGATCGATCACCATTTTATTCATGAAAAGATTAGTCAATAATCAGCTTGTTGTTTGCTTTGTGCCATCAAAGGATCGGTTAGTTGATACTCATGCATTGTCTTCTCCACATTTCAACAACCTCAGAACCAAGCTCACTATTGTTCCACTACCTATTCACTTGCAGGGGATGTTAAACCAATTTAATTAAGTGTTTATTATTCCCCTAATATTCTTATCCTATTGGTTATCTAGTTTCTCTATTAGTCATTTATATTTTACCACATATGTAATCTCTCTGATATATATATTATTATGAACCTTACAATTAGGTTGAGAGTTTACATTCTTTTCTATGCATGTCTTTACTTTTCCCTACATTCCTTCTTAGGCTTCTGTTGGAGGGTAAAAACACCCAAAGCCAAATGACCGACATGTGGCTCTACCTAGGGTGTGAGATAGAGCACAAACCTCGAAGCCATAGCACTTAGGCTGCGACCTTAGCCCTAAATCCACCCAAAATGGATTAGCATAGTCTGGCCACCCATGTCGGACTAAAAATGAGCTCAGCGACTCCTAAAAACCAGTCGGACATGCGAAATGTGGCCATACGTTACTACGAGTGCATGATCGCAGCCCACTACGGTACTACGAGTGCATGAGTCAAATTATAATATAAACTGGTCTGAGATACCGAGTATCGTCTTCTGGGAATCGAGTTATTAATCTACTTAGTACCAAAATAATAGTTGTCAATTTTTATTCACAGAAACAAAAGATCATGTAACAGGCCTAATCTAGAAGACGAATAAAATGAGAATATTAATAAGCACATAAAATGAAGAAAATCAAGGAACAAGTAGTTCTGGGGTGTTGGTCTTGTAAATGGCACAATTCACTATCTAATTCAACCAAAGATACATCTAATTACCAGCTTCCTAAGTCTAAGGTTATGAACCCGGGCTTTCCCCTCTCGAGGTCTACTAACTCTCACTAAGAACTCCCTACATGATGTCTCGCCATAAGAAGATAAAAAGTGGTAGAAAAGTACCCTGTTGCGGACATCACACGTGCCCCTATCACTTTCGCACATAGAAAACCATGTGTCTAAATCCCAATGTCTCACTTTACTAACCTCTCTTTCGAACAAAGCAGTAAAACAACATGCAATACATCTATTCACTAGATAAACGTAAAGAATAATGCTTGAATTTAGAAAGAAAGTAGTAAATACGCATTAACGAATCAAAATCAATAATTTATCATTCATAAAACAATCTAACACCCTAAAACTAATGTGTTTTGCTAAAATACATCATCAAATTCAGTTTGGAACAACTCAATAAAATAGATTTCATAATAGTAAGGAGAGAAAAGAAAACTCCAATGCCGATTCTTCCCTGTCTCAGGCTCCGAACTAACTCCTGTGCTCATGATTTTCACCCCTGAATACTAGCAAAGCTTACCAAATCTATATTTTTGCCTCCAAATGCTCGGTTCCAACAAATTCAAGAAATAAAGCATCAAAGTACAAAATTCAACCCACAAAACTACTAAATCTAAGGCCCTAAAATAACACTTTAGAGTGCTATCAACCACTCCAAACTTAGAGTTTTGCTAGTGCCGAGCAAAAATAAAGCACAAACATATAAGAGAACTTCAATGGTTGCATGCTTCAGACTCCAACTGAATGCACAATGACATGTAATGAACATAATGAACATCAGTAATAAATTCAAAGGCCAATTCTTATCTTCCCTTGTGTGTGTGTGCAACCCACCCTATTCTAGTCCTTACAAGCTCAGAATTCTTTTAATGAGTTTTTCCTACGCTGCCCCTACTTTGGAACTAAATCATTTTCAAATGAAGATTTCTACCTTAAGGTAGCTTCTTTCTTTTTCATTGCTTTTCATTTTCTTTTTTTTCTTTGATCTTTCTTTTGCTAGAAGAGAAGGTTGTATCATCTTCGTTCTGACTTACCCCGCTTATTAGGTGCTGAGTATCCAACTACGAACAATACCTTCCATTTTCTAAAAGAGAAGCCTAATCAGGACGTGCTACCTTCATTCTGGCTTACCCCTACTTCCTAGGTGTTGAGTATCCAACTACGGGCAGCTTGTCTATCATAGGATAATACTCACTTTCCTTCAATACTTTTAGGCACAGCAGAAAAGGCGGAGTAACCTCTTAAGATTCCTTTTTTTTTTTATTAGCACAACATTTTTTTCTTCGCATAAGCTACTCAACCTAAAAGTTCATTATCCAATAATCTGACCATTTTGAGACATCAACAAGTCTAACTTATTAATAACATTCTAAGCCTTCAAAACTCTAAATAGGAGGACTACATGCTAAAAAATACAAGGAAATCAAGTAAGAATTTCAAACATAACTCACATCAGAAATATGCCTACTAATCTCCCTATTTCACTCACATACACATCATAGCAAATCATGGATAATCATAGTCCTCAACATACAAGCATGAAAAATTTACTATTCAGCATACAGATAGGCGATCAACCATTCATTCTACGTAGTCAAATCGAAAAAATTTATGCAACATCTAAATCAGTCTCAATCAAGAACATATTCAAGAGCTTAACACACAAATCACATGTAATCTACCCTAGCAGCACACAGTACTCAGGACACCTCTCCCTAAACTGAAGATCATGCATTGTCATCAATGTATGAAAAAGAAAAGACAAAGCAAGAGTAAACAATATTGGCCTGGAGGGTGAGATGGTCCACAATACGACATACAAGTAAACTGAGTACGGTTGTGCTATGGCTCCTGAAAGCAAAGTGCAAGAAATAGAAATTCAAGGAATATCTAGGTTCACAAAAATAAATAACAAACTAACTGAAAACACAAGAAGAAAATGAAAGAAGCTTGAGTTGCCTCCCAAGAAGCACTTGATTTAACGCCCCTAGCTGGATGAGACATCAAATCATCAGTCTTTCACCACCATGTCCTGGATCCACTGTGCCTTCTTTCCACACTCATTCTTTACCCTACGAAGCACATTCAAGAAAATGTTTTCTTTTACTCTACTCACAATGGCAGATATAAAAACATGAGTAGAAGGATCAAGGAAAACATATCTAAAATGGGGGGTATGGATTTCAATTTTATATCGGGAGGCTTATCTTTCTCAAGTTTTCTATCATTTTGCAATATAGTCCTACGGTTATCTCTAATATGTCCAACACATGCACACTTCGAAACAGAAGAAGAAACAGAAGTATGGATGACAAGGTCAACCTCTTGCATTTTGCCTATGCTACCACAACGAGATGCAACATGTTATTATTTTCATCCACAGTAGAAGAGACCATAGAACAATCAAACTTGCAGTAGTCTAATCTAAATTTTCTATTTTATAGCACATACTGACCTCAGTAGGGTGTTTCGTAGACTTATAGATATCGAACTTTGCCTTGTCTTCGTTCACCCTCAAGGTTAGTTTACCTTGCTACACGTCAATCCGGGACCTTCCTGTAGCCAGAAATGGTCTTCCAAGGATTATGGGTACCTTGACATCTTCCCCCATGTCAAGCACCACAAAGTCTGCAGGGAATATAAATTTGTCCACCTTGACAAAAACGTCCTCTACAATTTTTTGAAGGCGAGTGATGGACTGATCTACCAACTATAGCAATATTGTGGTGGATTGCACCTCACCCAAATTCAGTCTCCTACAAACAAACAGAGGCATTAAGTTAATGGAAGCTCTTAAATCACACAGAGCACGATTAACAAAAAGATTGCCTATAATGGAGGGAATAGTAAAACTTCGTGGATTCTTTAGCTTCTTGGGTAGCTTCTTCTATATGATCCCGCTGCACTCCTTTGTTAGATTCACTGTCTCGTATAGCTCAAACTTCTTCTTTGAAGCCATGATCCTCTTTAAAAGCTTCACATAGTTGGGCATCTGTTTAAATGCATCAACAAAAGGAATGTTTATGTGGAGTTTTTTAAAAATCTCTAAAAAATTAGTAAATTGAGCATCAAGTTTCTATTTTCTAAAGCGTTGAGGGTAAGAGATGTTATTTACATTAACAGGGATAAAATCTGAATACTTCCCTGAATATAACAGTTTAAGTGCCTCACTCGATGCATCCTCAACCTTTTCTTCATCTCTCTTCTTTTCTTCAATCTCACGAGCCTCTTTCTGTGTTTAGGATCCTCCAGTGTTCGACCACTCCTCAGGGTTATAACATTACATTGCTCCCTTGGGTTTACCTATGTATTGCTTGAGAACTTGCCTTTCTGCATGGTATTAAGAGTGGTGGCAATCTGGCCGATCTAAATCTCCATATTTTTTAAGGCATTTTCTTGGCTATCTACCTTGTTTTCTAGGTTGGAAGTCCAGTTTCTGGACTCTACGATAGATATAGCTAACATGTCTTCCAAAGATGGTTTTCTCTCAAATGGCTGCTTTTAGATAGAAGCAAGACCTGGAGGATTCAAATATTTTTGTTAACGTAAGAGAAATTTTCATAGTTTTGAACATCAGGATAGTAATGGATGGGCGGCAGGTTCTGTTGGATTGCAAATTGGTTTTGCTGGGCTCCTTGAAATCCATAGTTCTTGTTCACGTAGTTCGCTTGCTCCAACTAAGGATTTTCTTGAATATGATATGAATGGCATGTTGACATGGATGTAATCGACTAAGGACATGGATGTAATCGACTAAGGCTTTCCCTGCATAGTAAGATTATTTCGTTAGTCAATGTAGCCACTTGTGCCTTAATAGCACTTACCTCATCGACATTGTGCCTTAATAGCACTTACTTCATCGACATTATCAAGTCCACGGACTTGAGCAGCTGATGTCTCTACAAGCTAGTAGTAGCTCATGGCACCCATATCCTCAAGTATCATGCGGGCCACCTCCATAGTCTTAGAAAATAACGAGCCACCTTCAGTTGCATTCAAAATGATTTAGTAGCACTTGTTAAACCATCATAGAAAAACTAGATTTGAAGCCAGTCAGGAAAACAATGCTGAGTGCACTTGTATAGGAGGTCTTTATAACACTTCCATGCCTCGAACAATTGCTCTATCACATGTTGCCTGAAAGCACCGATCTCCAACCTGAGTTTTTGAGTTTTTACTGGTTGGAAATATTTGTTAAAAAATGTTTGAGCCAATTTATCCCATGTGTTTGTGCTTCAAGCATGGTAGTGTCTCCAGCCAATCATTCACCGATCTGGTACAAAGAAAAGAAATAAGTGTAAGTGAATGGAATGAGTTGAAACACCACTTATCTTAATGCTACTCCAAATTTTTAGGAATAATCATATATGTTTGTGAGGGTCTTTAGTGGACTGTCTTCTGAAGGCACTCTCTCTAGCCATCTGGATCAATCTTAGCTTAAGCTCAAAATTATTGACTTCTAGCACATGTGCTATCCCGAGCTGAGCTGTAAGAATCAAAGGCTGTAAATAATCTTTGATCGACCGTGCAGCTCCCTGTTGCTCAGCCATGTTTACCTGCTCTGACCTGTTCTCTCTCAAATTCCTCCTGAATGTTCTATCTATTTATCTATCAAATGGAACAAGGTTAGCTTTTCTAGTACGGTGCATGCACCAAACACAAAATAATAAAAACAACAATAATATACTCCCTAAAGTAAGACCGACAACGTTCTCTCAATATAAATAGAAATAAAAATACCGATACCCGACAATGGCGCAAAAAACTTGATCGCAACTCACTGCGTTACCACAAGTGCACGTGTCAAATTGTAATATAAAATGGTCTAAGAGACCGAGTATCGTCCTCTGGGAATCAAGTTATTAATCTACTTAATATCAAAATAATAATTGTCAAATTTTATCTAGGGAAACGAATGGTCATGCGACAGGTATACTCTAGAAAGCGAATAAAATAAGAACGCTAATAGTCACATAAAAAGAAGAAAATCAAGGAACAAGTAGTTCTAGGGTATTGGCATTATAAACAACGCAATTAACTATCTAATTCAACGCAGGAGATGCATTTAATTTTACCTAGTGGTTTCTCTTTACTCTTAAGCATGAACTAAATACTCTAAGGCAAGGGTTAGAGATTCACTTTTCTTGAACTATTGCAAGACTGTACAACAACTCTTAGCTAGGTTGTTTTTTACAAGAGTATGAATGAAATTTATTGGATTAATCTGAATGTATTGGCTGGCCATCTCTACATTTTGAATTTTAGTGTGAACTTGGGAAGGGAAGCACTAAATGAACCCGTTAATACTCTCATTAACTGAATCTAGGTTGGATTCGTGAGTGAGCTAGAAATAGCCTCTCCCTAATGCATTAAAAGAACACTAAAACTTAAAATTAACTAAGAGCATGTAAATGGACTTAGTAGTTTGACTTCAGAAGAAGCATAAAAGTTGTTTCAGTGGTATTAAGCAGTATAGAAATGCTGTAGCATCCTGTAGCAGTCAGTAGTTGCATTCCCTAACCTAAGCATGTTCTTACTCATTTTGCACAAAATACTCACCAAATCGTCTACTAAAGTTTATCTTCTAATTTCTCAGTCTATTTTTGGTCTTTTAACAACTCAATTTTGGTGACTTTTATTCTTTTAAACAATGGCTCTTAATTAGACATTTTTTTTCAATTATCTCTGTGGATCGACCTTGTTTGCTACTACTTCAGGGTGTACATTTGCACCTTGTTTTTGTCAACAAGTTTTTGGTGCCGTTGCCGGGGATGATAGCAATAAAACTATTTTTAAAAGTGAGTTTAGGTGAATTTAGTGCTTAAAGAAACTGATTAAGCTGTTGTGAATTGCAGGTACTGTGAAGGTGCATGAATGAGTTTCCTGATCTAAAATTCTCATTGGACTTTGATTGTGAAATTGAAAGGACTCTAAGGAGAATCAGAAGAGAAAGGAAAGAAAGACTAAATAAGGAAGAAGGTTAGTAAGATGTGGATGCGTTACCAAATAGACCAATCATGAATCCAGAACCTGTAAGGCAGCTACCAGCTAAGGCAGTTAATCAGGTTGTTAACCCTGAAAATATACTGCAAATTGCTAATGATAGGGAGAGAGCCATACGAGATTATGCAGCCCCAAGATACAATGAACTGAATACTATGATAGTGAGGCCTGTAATTCAAGCACAACACTTTGAGCTAAAGCCTATGATGTTCCAAATGCTTCAATCCAAAGGGAAATTTCATGGTCCAACTACTGAAGACCCTTACCAACATCTCAAGTCTTTCTTTGAGGTGTGTGACTCATTTGTCATCCTTGGAGTGTCAGGAGAAGCTTTAAGATTAACTCTTTTCCTTTATTCGCTTACTGGTGATACTCTAGCATGGCTAGGAACTTTAGTGCCAGAATCTATAACTACTTGGAATGAGATGGCTAGGCAATTCTTGCTTAAGTATTTCCCTTCAACCAAGAATGTCAAGCTGAGAGGAGACATAATCACATTTAAACAAGGGAACGATGAATCCTTCAGTGAAGCTTGGGAGAGATTCAAAGGAATGCTAAAAAAATGCCCTCACCATGGTCTGCCACATTCTTTTCAAATGGAAGCATTCTATCATGGACTAGCCAAGGCTTCCAAGCTAATAGTGGATGCCTCTGCTAATGAGGCTTTACTCACTAAGTCTTATAATGAAGCAGTGGAGATTTTAGATACAATTTCAACCAACCACAGTCATTGGTCAGA